>KK119978.1:244457-271383 GCA_000611955.2 Stegodyphus mimosarum | reverse complement strand
AGTAAAATAAAAGTCTAAATTTATAAATTTCGACTTTTATTTTACTAATAAAATTAATTTAAACTATTGGCATTTACAATTTAAGGCTTCCAGGAGTTTAAAAAAAAATTGAACATTTTAACATTTTTTTAGCATATTAATATTAAACTCTAGTAGTATTGCACCTTAACATTTTAAATTTATATTGCATCAATTGACCAACTCTCGTAGCACTTTCGAAACCTTAACAAATATTGCAACACTTTACATACTAAATAATTGTGAAAGCTTCCTATTGTACTGTTGCTGTAGTTTCTAGATATTTAATTTAACATTAATACATTTTCTTCTGTTAAAACATTATTGAAATTTCACTGTAGCAATAACCCCCAATTCAATGAAAAAAAAATTTAACTGTCATATTCAATCCAAGACTCCAGAAGCAGAAGTTAAGGAACAGAAAAGAAGGTTTAGGTGGAAAATATTCGACAAACCAAGGCCTTGAGTCTGGTAGCAGGAAATCAAGCACATCATTTTTCCAGGAGTAAACTTGTTCCAAAACACCAAGGAGCGGGTACTGTAGTCAGGAGGCTGGAAACATGACTCGGATGACAAACCTCATGTCCTTCATGGCGGGTGAACTGCCGGTCCTAATTCAATTGATGATGGAACAGATGGGCTGCCAAAAGTAGGCCATAACAAAGACATGGATTGATGCTCCCAGGCTTGAAGATGATGTCTCCCCCCCTTGTAGTTATTTTCCCATTTAGATTCAAAGAAATTGCATATTTAGCAACTAAGGCATTAACTATTTATCATGTAGGGCCTGAAAAATTAAGCAGCATTGTTAAGAAGTGGCCTGATGGAGCAAGAAAGGGCCCCTCGTCCTGCGTAGATTCAGCACATCAAAACCGGAGGAAAAGAGTTTAAGAGAGTGAAAAATCGCGTGTACCAGCTTTTTATTACAAACATCTACCAACGGCGGCAAAACTTAAAGTATTAAATGTTTCTTATGATTAGTCCTTGAGTGCAAAAGGGTGGCAATTCCTGATAAAAATGCCCCGAAGGAAACAGTACAAAATTTCTTACTTTTCAAAGGTTTAAATCAACACCTTTCCTTAATCTTGCCAGAAACTCGCCAAATAAAAACAGGTGTTGACAATAAAACTAAAACTCTACCGGAAACACAAGGTGATTTGTGTATAACATCTGTAATATATTCTCATAAATCTTCATAAATCACCCAAAAGCAGCTTAATAGTAACGAGATAGCAATCACACTAAATCCTACAAAAGCTACAAAATGTTGTTAATTAGCATATTTCACAAACTAATCAAGTTATCGACTTGAAAGTAATTTTAAATTAAAGTGAAAATCTTTCTGTTTCTTCTAGTATAATTATATAAACTCAAATTAAGTATTTTAAAATCCAGATTATAACATGAAAAACACACCCCATCCCATTGTCTGCTGCCAATCATGTTCCGAAAACGAAAGTACAAACTTACTATCTTAAGAACAAAACTCTAATTAAGGTAAACCAAATTAACTAAGTATGCATTGTGTAGCATAATTTAGAATATAAATGAATGAATGAATTAATTAATTTTGCTACACAACACAGTCTCAGAATATTGATAAATTTTCAGGGAAAAGTAGTGTAGTAAAAAGTGGATAATTTAGTTAGTATAAAAAGTATGCTGTTGCTGCAATTTAGTATTGATGTACCATTTTAAGTTGCATGTTGTTTCAAGTAGTCCTTGTGTGTTATGTTATGACTTATCTCACTTGTCTGACAGTAACATCAGAACAAACCCACAAATTTCATTGTGGCAAGCACAGCAAGATTACATCTGTCATTGGCAAGAGCCTTCAGCACCTTACAGGTGAAAGTATGACTCAGGTCCACCCCCAATTTTGATGGAGAGCACCCCCCAAGTGAATGGGTCAGAGGGTCTCCCACCCTTCTTCCCCTGCCTTCAACCTCTCAGGAGAACTTTCAGCATGCCATATATTTCATTTGCCCACATACAGCAAAGATACCCCCAATCTATACATTTGCAAATATGCATGCTTTCTCCAGGATTCGAACCTGGGCTCTTTGGTTCTGCAGTAGGCTCTCCTAACCACTATATTGTCTGGACAGCTGCAATTAATTCTTTAAAAAAATGCAAGAAATGGGTTCCATTGTTCGAGGATTCTAGATAAATATTTCTTTAAAGATAGCCAGCATATACATGCATGTTTCAAAATTTTTCTTATTTATTTTAGTATTATATAGCTGTTGGAATTGTTTCAATTTTTCCTTCCTTTTAGAATATCAACAAAGTGTTCATTCTCACCTATTTGTGAAAAAGCTTGTAATAATAAGCAGTTAGTTCAAGTAGTTGATGTAATTAATATATATACGAACAAATGGGAAGTAAGATAATTTTAGCTATTCATTTTCACATATTATTTTTATCCTTTATTTATATTTCTTTGCTTCTTAAGTAATATAATATATATATATATATATATATCATTAATGTGTATGTATAGTTTTTAAGTAAAAAATTAGTAGATTAGTAGACTACATATATATAGTACGAACGAATGGGAAGTAAGATAATTTTAGCTATTCATTTTCACATATTATTTTTATCCTTTTTTTATATTTCTTTGCTTCTTAAGTAATATAATATATATATATCATTAATGTGTATGTATAGTTTTTAAGTAAAAAATTAGTAGATTAGTAGACTACATATATATAGTATATAAGATAAATATATAAGAAATGCCAGTAATTAATGTATAAATATATATTAATATTATGTAGTTAATCACTGAAAATCAAAGCAAGAAAGAATGATACAGGAAAATGGAGTTGGGCAGAATTAGTATTAAATGTTTCTTATGAATTAAACTTCCTCCATCACCTTAGTGAATGGAAGAGAAATCCAAAAGGCAAAACAATAGTGCAGTAAATAATTGCAATGACTAAATAAATAGACAAGCAAATAATGAGTAAAAGGCAAATCACCAAATCCATTTTAATCTTATCAAATAACAAAAATTAGAATTCTATGAAAAACATTGTAAGCAGTACAAGATGGATCCCAAAGCAAAGGTAGGACTTTAGAATACTAGAAATTTTTAAAGAATGTGAAAATTGTTGCATAAATTGAACTTAGTAAGTAAATACGTAATTTAAAATAAATATCAAATTAAATGCTCAGTTGTCAAATATTAATCTCTAAGCTTCAAATAAAGATCAGTAATATCATGTGAAAAATCATATATAGTATCTAAAGAAACCTGAAAATTAATTAGAATTCTGTGAAGTTTTTAGAATTAAAAGCTACCTTTTATCAGCATTTACATTTGGAGTATTAATTTTATGCATAAAAGTCTGTACTGTTAAAAAAAAAAGTCTGTACTCTGTGTTTGTTTGTTTGTCCCAGTATCTTCTTCAGAATGCCAGAGACTTTCGAGAGAGGTACCCCTGGATTCTAAAAATTCGTGGGAAGCCATTTTCATCTTTGTATGACTTTAATCAGTCAAGATATTAATTAAAAACTCTGAAAATGCTAATTTTTGAACTTATTTTTCCGAGTGGCAACAATCTTGCTTGCTGGAGATAAAAATCAAGATCACATTCTAGCATTGAAGAAGCATGCTGTTGTCGAAATTTTTTTGTTAATGTTGCGGTTGTTGCTTGGTTGTGAATTGGTTGTTGCTTGCAAAGAGTGACCTGATTTCATTCATGTTAAAATTTTCTGTACATTTTTTTTTTTTTGGTTTGCATAGAACTTAACTAATTTTGCTTTGGCAGCCTACTCATCTGATGAGCTTGCCTTCTGCTCATATTCCTAAATGTTGAAATATGAAGGTTGGAATGCTTTTGTGGATTTGAAATGCTGAATGTTGAAAATATATGTATCCCTTTTTTCATAAACTTCTGTATTGAAAATAGGTTTCTAATGTATCCCATTTGCTATAAGTTTGGTAGGATAACTTTTTTTCACTTACTGAAAATAGGATTATCTCATTTAGGTACAGAAAGGTTAAACCAAATTTTAAATTGGTATTGATTAGTTTAAGATAATTTGAATAAAAATTTATATTTTTTTGATATGCAATATAAGCCAAGCTAATTTAAAATAATTAGTATTTTATTTTCATAGAAGTATAAATACACATTTGCCAGACCTCTTTAGTATAATTGATGTATTTGCTGATAAAAAGTATTATAAAATAAAATTTAATTAATTTTCTAAAAAAATTGTTGGAAATATCCAAATTTTGTTGTTTAAAAGGAGATAAAATTAGCATAAGATCTCTTATATTTATTCTATTGAAGAAGTCTTCAAATAAATAAATAAACTTCTTTTCATACACTTAATAAAATCATAACTCTTACCTCTAATTTTATGTGGGTATAAGATTATTATTATGAAATTTTAAGTTGGAAATATGATTGGAAATTTAATTTTTCCAACAGTATTATTATGCAGTTTTTTTAATTTAGTAAGTATCTTAATTTTAATTTCTCATTTTAAAAACTTGTATTTTTCATAATCAGTATTAAAATTTGTACTATTGATCAATTTTGTACATATAATTGCAAAATTGCCAACAACATTCCATGTTACTAAGCATGAAGATCATGTGTTTTTTATCTGAAATACAGTAAGATTCAGGCTTTCCTTGTTAATATTATTTACTTTAAGAATTATTTACAAATATTACTGTTTGAAATAAATGTATTTGACATTTCATGAAGCACACATAGCGAGAAGTGCGAAGAAAGTCTTATTCAAGAATAGAAATTTGTGCATTGGATTATGTTAAAAGCTGAAATATCTTTGTAACAACATCATAAAGAACTCTGTCTAATAATGCAATAAGCATTTAGAATCAAATTGTGGGAAACTTGTGAAACTGAATGGATTTCTATATTTGTATATTGAAGAATATTGCGGTTATTTTTGGCAACTTCTGTAAACATTGCTCACTTTTGTTGCAATTTAGTAATCTTATTGGTTAATATTGAAAGCCTATTTAAAAAAAAATCAGTTTGTAAAATGAAGGTTTGAACTTTTTTAAAGAATTCAGAAACTTTTGAATAGCACTGTTTGAAGCATTATCAAATTTATCACTCACCATGTTCACAGTTCTTTTTTTAGCAAATTTACTTTATGTCTAATGTATTGTAATACTCCATATTGTTCTTGAACTTGATGACAATTTATACTTGACAGTTTGAATTATATAAACAATAGCAGAGGCAATAATCACAGACTTTATCAGTAGCAGAAAATTTTGATGTTTTCAAACCTTCAACAACAATTATATATGTAGTTGTCTAATGTTCTGTAAACTATAATTTACTTTCTTACTTAGAAATAATGAGTTTTTTAATTAGTAATTTTATTTTCTAATGTATTGTAGTTTTATATAATTGGATTGCATAAGTATAAATTCATGCTATGTATTTTAAAGTGTAACTATGAATTATTAACTAGATAGAAAAGTCAAGCTATTAAATGTGTTTATGTATTACATGAATTCAGTCATATTGATCTCTATTTAATTTAATTTTAGTGATATTGATAGTATAAGGTATATCTCCCACATTCTTAGCATGCCTTCGTGGTGTAATGGTCAGCACACTGAGCCGGTATTTCAGAGGTCCGTGGTTCGATTCCCGGCGAAGGAATTGCATATATTTCATGTCTCCTGCTACTAAATAACCTAATGTCTCTACACTGGCGCCCGAACTAAAAGGGTTGTGGATGATGACTCTCCACACCCAGGATTTGGCGACTAGGTCCCCTAAAACCCTAGTCGCCCTTTAAAAAGGGGAGTATATAAGGTATATCTCCCACATTCTTAGCGTGCCTTTGTGGTGTAATGGTCAGCACACTGAGCCGGTATTTCAGAGGTCCGTGGTTCGATTCCCGGCGAAGGAATTGCATATATTTCATGTCTCCTGCTACTAAATAACCTAATGTCTCTACAATAGAAGGCTTTTTTTTTATTACTTAAGTTAGTGCTAAAAAACTATCTGAAATGTTTTGAAATTTCTGAATTAACACTAATAATTTTAATTTCAGGCCGGCAAAGAATGATGAGTGGTGGAAATAGTACTGATAAAAGTAAAGGCACTCCAATGAAAAGGGCAAAATGGCATTTAGGTAATTCTGTTTGTTTGACTTTTACTGCTACTTCTATCTGTGTATTTAAGTCACTTCAATTATTTATTTTCCTTCTATATAGTCTAAGGAAAGAATATTTTATAGCAGTTAGAAATAAGAATATTTTATAGCATTTACAGTTTATGATATTAATTCTAAAATGATATTAAGATAATTAAAAAAATATTATAAAAATCATTTATGTTTTGTAGCAACAACAAAATGTTTATGCATCTTTTCAGGTCGAAAATTTTCTAGATATTTTAGTTAATTTACATCAATTTCCTTCCCTTTAGCGTATTTTTTAAATTCATTCATTTCAATAAACAAATGAATGTTCTCACTAGTCTCTGCTTCTCTCCTACTTAGTTAATGTTTCAACAATATACCATCAAAGAATAATTTTCTCTCTTTCTAAAACTAATTTTGTAGTTTTAGAAAGGGAACTATAAAATTAGTTTTAGAAAGACGTATTCTGTGACTTTATAATACTGATATATGTATCATTGAAGTATGTCTGCATGATTATAGCCATTGTATTAGGTAGAGGAGAATATGATTTCTTTGTTGATCAAATCCCTCCTCCCTCTTCTTATTTTTTTAACCTATTCTGTTATAAATTAATTATGTATGAAAAGATATGGTTTTTGGAATTGTTCGTCAATTTATTGATTTTGTGTAATATTTAAATTTATGTTTTAATTTAAAACATGTAAAAATATCATTTTAATTTATTTTTCCATAAAATTAAGAGTGCTGGAACCCTATAGAAGAGATGAGGAAGTCGGGAGAAATAAATAAAATAATATTGTAAATAATAATTTAACAGCGTTAATAAATAATAACATAACTAATAGTTAAAATAATTAAATTAAAATTAAAATTTAGTAAAAGGTGAAGAGAAATGAAAGTTTAATAATTATTAAATTAATGATAAGTAATTAAATAATGTAGAGAATTTTAAGATAAATGGCATTATGTGCAAAGAATGTTTGAAATCCCTATAAACGTGTCTTTGGAACTCTCCTGTATAATACTGATGATTAAATTTGTGTTTTTATTTTTCATCAAGTGTTGTCATCAATCACTTCAAATCCATGAAACCATAGAATGCAACATTATAATTAAAGATGCTCATGAGAAAGTGTACCATGTTGGAATTTCTGATATGCTAATCCAAACTCAATGAAAGATTTTGGGTTATGATAGAAAGACAGGGTTTAAAGTCTCTTCTAAAAGGAATTCAGTTTACAGCACCATTGCCAGCTGACCCTGATCCATTATTTGTGAAGAACAGTGACAGTAAATTTTGTATGCTTGTGATTACCTGTGCTGTTACACGAGCATTGCATCTAGAATTAGTTCCATATATGTCAACAGAAGAATTCATGCTCACTTTCAGGAGGTTTGTGTTCTCTCATCTATTCAAATAATGCTAAAATATTGAAATGAGCTGAAGTGGACCTGTGCCAGCTAGGCAGATTGATTAATTACCCTGATATAAAGTCGTATTTTTCAGCCCACCAAATCAGATGGAAAAACGTCCTTGAAGAGGAGCATGGTGGGATAGATTTTATGAAAATATTAGAGACAATTCTGATTGAAAGATTCAAGAATTGTTCTGATTGAAGAACTACCATAGAAGTCCAAAAATCCGCAATGCTTGGGACCAGAAGTTGTGTGGATTTTAGGATTTTGCGGATTTCAGGACAGAAAAGCCAAGTCATAATATTCAGACAAAAAGTGTGAAATAAATAAAGCATATTAGATACATTTACTTAAATTATTATGTACGATAATATACATTATTACATTATTTTATTACATGCATTAAATTGTTATATATATGTATATATTATTCATTTATATTAGTGATTGCAGGAATATTTTAAAGCATTAAGGACATATTTTTTTTTTTTTTTTTTTTGTAAATTCTACAGGGTCATAATCTCTTGCTCTATGACACAGCTCTGTTGTTCTAAATATTTTAGGTATTTTTCACTTCCAAATCCTCATTAAAAGATATTTTCTCTCTCCTATCAAATTCATTATCTGTGTTGGTGTCGGAATCATTTTCTGGCTGCGACGAGTTCAAAACAGAGCCAATGCTCATCTGAACACATCATCCATACTGAAAGCCTCTTCTGGGCTAAGATCTTTTTTCTGCCACTAACACAGAATCATTATTATTCGGTAATTATGACTTCATTATTGGATAAATATTTTTTTTCGGTATTTCATTCTCCGGTTTCTGGAACCTATAAATTCAATGTTATATTTTGAGAGGCAGTGCGGATTTCAGGAGTTGGCAGATTTTTGGTATTTGACTGTATTTCTAACTTGACAGAAGAATTTTGAATTCACCTTATGTAAAACTGAGCAATTCAGACTTCTCAGGATATTTTATTGAAATGTTTTAATTACAGAGAAGGCATACTAAATTTATTCTGTAAGAAATGGAAAGGTGAATATCTTACAAACGTATGATCAACACACACAATCCAGAACTCGAAAAAAGTGCAAAATATCAAAATTAATGATATGGTATTGATAGGTGATGAATGTTTTCCATATCTCGAAAATGGGTAAGATCATTGAAGCTGTCCCCTGCTTTCATGAACGTGTAAGGAGCTTATAATATTAAAACTAAAGATGGGATAATTCAGAAAGCCAGTCTGAATCTGTACCCATTTGGAATGCAAGACTAGCAGTGTTTTATGATTGATTTTGAAAATACTATAATTAAGTTTATAGACTTTATCTGAATTTATTATCACTGTTATGTTAGCTTATGTGTGAAGTTATTAAATATTTGAATATTGTAATTTAATATTATGTCTAAGCATAACAGAGTGCTTTTATGCTTTTAATATTATTTGTAAAATTTTAATTAAAGATATTTCACTAAGATTTGTATAATTTTGATATTCATTAGAATAATGAACCATGCTTTAAAATTTATTAGATTTATATAATAATTAGAACATTATTCATTTGATTATAGAATGAAAATCTGAGTTATAATGAACCTTGTACTATGTGCAGAGAATGTTTGATTATGTTTAGTGGGAAGAAATACACTAGCCTTATTATTGTTTGTGAATCAAATTTCATTATGACTCACTTATACTGCAGATTACTAATAAGATAAAACCCACTGTGAGGAGGATTTGAAAAGAATCTAAAAAATAAAAAATGTGGACTTTCTTTTATTTAGAGCTCTGGCTAGAATTACAGTTTCACTCAACTAAGAAGTAGATCTGCAAGTCTCTGTTTTGAATTTAATAGAGACTCTATTTTGAATTAATAGAAACTTAACAATTCTCTATTGAAACATACTGTGTAATGTACTGTTGAAAGAGAGGATTGTTGTATTTTCAGTGAACCAATGAAAAATGGTAAAACTATTAAAGCATCACTAGTGAGAATGCTAAAAACAATATAAGAGTATGGAAGAAATTTTATTGGAGACATGTAGCCTTGAAAATAGAGGGTAAACACCAACTAACTGTTTTTGACCGTGTTTTCTAAAAAACGAACACTTTCTGACTATGATACCTTGCCTGTATAATTCTAAGCATTGAATAAGATGTGGCAGAAAAAAATTTTCTCCCAATCTGATCTGATAAAATGTGAGAGTAAACATGAACAGGTTTTGTTCCCCATATTCGGTTATGGCATTCAAAAGATAGCTTTTCTGCAGAAGTCACCAAATTGGGTGAGCATGACCATGAGGATCATTTCTAGTGCTTTCAAGAAAGAAAAATTTACCCAGTGTCATAAATTCACTGCACTTTCTGGAGAATAAGCCTTTGTGAGAACTTTTCTTTTTAAAGTTTCAACTTCCATCAAATGATTTGTTCTTCAAGGAAAAGAAGCATGCCTTCCAGAGTTAGAAATTTCTAAGACATATTTGGTACTAAAATAAAATTTATCGGCTGAAATTGTGGTTTACGTGCATAAAAGAAGTGCCAGAGCCCTTTCATTCAGGGCTCTGAAGCACTCTGGCTAGAAGTACAATTTATCTTAAAAATTCAGGAGTACTACGAGAGCAGTCCGATAAGTACTTAGCCTGCAAAAGAAAAACGAAAATTTTGGAAAAGTGGCGATTTATTTTTCAACATAGTCTCCTTTCAACTCGATACACTTGACCCAGCGATGCTCTAATTTCTTTAACCCGTCTGAAAAATACATTTTCTGGAGGTCTGGAAAGTAGGTCTCCGTGGTGGCGATAACCTCCTCATTCGACTCAAATTTCTGCCCGGCGAATGACTTTTCCAAGTTTGGAAACAAAAAGAAGTCACACAAAGCCGAATACGGTAGATGGGGCAGCTGTTCGTAGCCTAATGCTATCAAATCTGCCCAATAGTTTGGCATAATAGAGCCCTGTGATCATTTTGCCCTTCTCCAGGTGGTCGATGTAGACCACACCTTGTGAATCCCAGAAAACGGTGGCCATCACCTTTCTGGCCGATGGGACAGTCTTCGCCTCCTTTGGAGCACATTCACCTGTCCGCTGTTTCAACTGCTCCTTGGTCTCTGGTGTATACCAGTGAATCCATGTTTCATCAACGGTCACGAAACGACGCAGAAACTCCTTCGGATTCTGCTTAAACAGTGTTAAACACTGCTCTGTGGATGCGCTTGTTGTCCGGAGTGAGCAAACGCGGCACCCATCGAGCCGACAGCCTTCCCATGCCCAATATTTCATGCAGGGTATGACCCACACGGCCTTTTGAGATGCCTACTGTCTCAGCTATCTTGCGCACCTTCAATCGGCGGTCTGGCAATACGAGATCGGGGACTTTTGTCACGTTATCCTCCGTGGTAGCCGTTTTTGGGGCACCTGGGCTTGGCTCATCAAAAACTGACGTGCGACCACGTTGAAACTCGTTAAACCAATTTTTAACGGTTGCCACTGAAGGAAAAGAGTCACCGTACACAGCATCCAAGCGCTCTTTGATTTTGCTTCCTGATTTCCCTTCCAACAACAAGAATCAAATCACCGACCGATATTGCTCTTTTTCCATTTTTCTAAAATCTGTGGACACGCCCGCTTCTACACATGGTCAAAACAAAACGGCAAATCCAATATGGCTGAAATTATGACAGTAGCCGTCTACAAGGATGTACTACACGATAATAAATGTCTCTTACAATAGTGGTGCCATCGAGCGGTGAGGCTAAGTACTTATCGGACTACTCTCGTAGAACTTTGCTTCAACTTGCTTTGCAACACAGTTAGGAAATTTAAATTTTATGAAAGATGTAAAATTTACATTTTTGTGAAATAATATGTCACAGAGAGTTATTTATTATAATAATTGTGTATATTATTAAGATAATTGTGTATTATTATTAAGTTATTCATTTATTATATTTTGCATGTAATATTTTTGTTCAAACAAGTATGAAGTGGAGTTTTCTTGTTTATAAATTATTTTAATTTTTTTTATTAGGTATTAGATCTCAGAGTAAACCATTTGATATCATGACGGAAGTATATAGAGCTATGAAAGCACTAGACTTTGTAAGTATTAGTTCTCATAAGCACATATCATTAAAATAACAACAATAGAATTCTGTACTGGTACATTTATATTAACTTCATGTTCAAATACAGCTTAAAATAGAGCACACTGTTTGATGATAGTATTTTGTGTATTTCATATCTGAAATTAATTTGTTATACTTCTATAAAAATTTTAGCTAGTCACTGGTTCTTCTCTTTAAAAATTACTGGTTGCAAATAATAAAAACTGCAGGAAATACACATTCTCCCCCACTCCAACTCCAAAAGTATATATTTTGGATAACTGACAGGATTTTATTTGGTAGACTGTTATTTCTTTAAGATATTTACAGGAACACTTTAAAAATTTCTGTAAGTTTTATATTTCTATCACTGTACACTTTTCGATATATCTGATACACATGTTAGAGTGAAATATTGTTAATTTTTAAATTGATTTCATTTTTGTTTTTGTGTAACAATTTGTTTTTTTAATGAATTACCTTCTTTAATTGCAGTTTTACTAAAACAATTTATTTCTGAGGTGAATGCCTTGCTCATATATCACAGAGTTTAATAACTGAAGAATGTTTTGATTTAATAACTGAAGTTTTTACAGAGTGAAATCTTTTTTGTGTGTGACTTGCAGTGTTTTTCATAGAAAGGAACTGCTTTATTTACAGGAATGGAAAACTGCAAATCCTTTTCATATAATTGTCAGAAGACATAATCCTGTTACTAAAAAATATGTAAGTAAAACTAGCATAATTTGTAGATTTTTAAAATAATAAATTGTCTTGTAAAGTGAATAAGTTATGTATTTTAGGGCCTTTATCTTATTTGATTGTTTTTATTGCTCTTTCTAGACAAAAATGACACTTCAGCTGTATCAGGTTGATTACAAGAGTTATTTACTTGATTTTAAATCTCTCGCAAACAATGAGGAATCAAATGACAGTCAGAGTAAGTTACTTTCTGTCACTCTTTTTAATTGTAACTAATATTTTCAATTCTTATTTTAAATTTAAAATAAATTGAAATGCTTCCTCCTCTTTCATTTATGAGTGATGGTTTTTGAACTACACAGTTTATAGTTGCTGATTACATTTTACAAATTTTTAACGATATATATGTATCAACTCAGTTTCTGTTTGACCTTTAATTATTATTTCGAGAAGTTCTAGCTGAAGCTTTAAATTATTGAATCTGAAAGTTTGTTTAATAGTTATTGATAAAAATACACCATGAATTTTGTTGCTCATATTGGTATAACTTACATTCTTTGTAGCTTTACCTTGAAACAGGAAATGCATATCTAACTCATTAGTTAGTTCAACACAATAATATTTTTTTCATTTGGATTTTTGAAAAAATATTGAGGAATGATATTAAAGAGGTAGACCAAGGATGCCCTAATAAAAAAGTGCATATGTGTCATAACATCTGGATCGAATTATGTCACTTGCCAGTCTACATTGAATAGTTACATAAGTCATCTGTAGAAGGGAGGATTTTGAGCATCGAGTCGGCCACTCAGCTTAATAACCTGTCTAACCAGACCAGAGCTAAGGAATTGTTACTTTTCATATCACTGCCATATATAACTATCTTTTTACCCATCTCTTTGTTTGGCATTAACTGTAGTCTTTTGTGTCTTCTGTGTGAGGATACACTTTTAAATGACTGTGCTTTGTGGGTATTATGCTTTACATCCAGTATTGGGAGGCATGACATTATTAAACTAACTTTTTGGATTTCTGTACTTGATCCTATACTTAATCTTTTTCTTATACTAGATCTTGTATTTGTATTTTTGCTTGTACATCTTCAGCTCTACCTAACAATTTTTGCTCATAAACATTCTGCATTTTGGTGCGGGGATGGGGACTTTTGAGGTGAGGTTGGATCTCTAATTTGAGAAAGAATTAAATAATTAATTATGAATTCCAGAACTTGCATTACTGGATGTAAAATTAAAATGTGCAGTTATTTTTTTAAATGCATGCAATTGCTCAAAGAGGGGAAAAAAAATTATTTTAGAATTTTGTTGGAAATATGTTCTGTTTTCTTACTTTCTCTCTCTTTCTTTCCTTCTTGCCACCCCCTGCAATGCATGTATAGGAATTACAAACTATAAAAATTATTCATTTAGAAATCTTGAATATCTCAATATCATAGTTCTCCCCCTTGAAATATGTGTATATCTGGAGCAATTGAATTATTTGTCTGATTAACAACTGTACTAAATGATAAATACCACAGTGCCTGCTGTGTCGGTGATATTTGATACAATAGTGCATGAGAAAAGTGACTGACATAAATATGTTTGAAGTTAAAGCTCAACTATGTTATGACTGATGCAATCCCAATAGTTAGGTGAAATATTGGTCAGTTGTGTCTAATATGGCAATATACATATTGATCATTTTTAGTAAATAATAAATTCCTTGTTGAAAACCCACATTCTACAGGCATTTGAGAGCTGTTTTGTTTTTATGTAATTATTTAGTATTGAAGGTTCACAATTGGAAAAAATTGAGAAAGAAAATAAATCATTTTGCATTGCTGTTGCTATAAACATGAATTTTCTAACAACTGTCAGAAAGCATTCTAGTGTTACCAAGTTATTGCAAAAATCTTTTAATTTTTCTGTTTTATGAAAGGTATCTGATTACGAACAGATAAGAAAATATTTTTGATGTAGTATTTGCATTTTTGTTCTTGAATAAAATTCAGATTTTTATTTGAAAATTATTGTATAACGATTTTAATTTGTGTTATTTTTCTTCCAGGTTCATCTGAATCGATTTCATCCTGCTGCCAACAGTCTTACAACATAATGGAGTTTTTTGAAATGTGTGCTTCATTAATAGCTCAGTTAGCACGCTGAAGACTGTTCATATATTTTAAGGGTTTGGATTTTCTATTTTCTAGGCAATTGTATCTGGAATACATCCTGTCATTGCAACATGATAAATGTAAATCTTTGCATATAGGCTGACTGTGTACATATATATATATATATATAAATATCTTAGTAGTGTTAAATATATATAAAAGCTATTATATTCATAATTAAACCTCAAGTTTTAGCTTTGTGTATAGAGCCAGATTATGCATTTTGTTCATGTATAAATCCTGCTACTATGTGTTTGTGATTTATCTTCAGTATTTTAAAAACTTTTCTTTTTATATTCCGAAATAGCAATATTGTATAGTTTTGAAATGATAGAGTATAAATATATAAGATTTTATTATTAGCACTTAGAGAAGCTTTGTCTTCAAAAACACAGGGAAATGTTCCTTACTCGAGGAATGTGTGCTTTTATGTAAGAGCTTTTTTATAATCCCAGTGAATTTTGTCAATGTATTTTTGTGTTCCTAAACAGGCAGAAATATAGTTGAATAAAATTTTTCATTCAATTGTTCTATATTATTTTTAATTGCCTTTATTTTGAAGTTACTATATTATTTTTATTGCCTCGAATCGATAGTTTGAGAATCATTATAAGTGAAAATATTTCGGTAATATATTGTGAGCTGAAGATGTATACAAGGTGTTCAGAAACTGTTTCCGTAAAATAAGAGGAGTGATAGAAACCATCAAGATAAAATGATATTACAATAGAACCTAGGGCCACATTGCTTTCAGAGTGTTAGAAAAGCATAAAGTTGAACTTTGAACAGTGAGAAAAGAGAATTGTGTCTTAATTATTGTGTGCTGCCCATCATGGCCTTTATGGAGTTGTTTCAAATGATATCATAATGATGATAATTTGAAGCATTGAGGATATTGCTTTGACTGGCCTTATCAGTCAGCTATAACTCTGATGCTTCTTCTTGTTGTTTTATTCAGTATAGTTGAATAAAATTTTTCATTCAAGTGTTCTATATTATTTTTAATTGCTTTTATTTTGAAGTTACTATATAATTATTATTGGGAATCATTATAAGTGAAAATATTTCGGTAAAATATTATTGCGAGCAGAAGATGTATACAAGGTGTTCAGAAACTGTTTCAGTAAAATAAGAGGAGTGATAGAACCCATCAAAATAAAATGATATTACAATAGAATTTAGGGCCACATTCCTTTCAGAGTGTTAGAAAAGCATAAAGTTAAATGTTCAAGTTGAGCTTTGAACAGTGAGAAAAGAGAATTGTCTTAATTATTGTGTACTATCCATCACGGCCTTCATGGAATTGGTTCAAATGATATCATAATGATGATAATTTGAAGCATTGGGGATATTGCTTTGACTGGCCTTTTTGTTAAACTTTGACCAATCAGTCAGCTATAACTCTGATGCTTGTTCTTGTCACTGATATGTAACTTCTCCAGCAGAACAAAAATGACACGAGAAATGATGACTTGTTGGACATGCTTGGAAGTTAATCTTTTCTAAGACTACAAGAGAAGGAGAGCAGGCCATCATAAATATTAATCGTCTTCAGTGGTACGATCGCGTCTCTTATTTTTTTAGGCAGTTTTAAAATATGTATAAAATGTTTTAAAATCTTAATTAAATAAGGTTAATATCTGAAAAATATATTTTACAGCATGTACTGAATCTAGTAGTATCCAAGTGTTGTAATATTTTGCTGCTTATACTAAATCCAGTATATGCTGTAATATATTGACACACCTGAGGATAATCGCTTCTAGAATTCTGTGCCTCAAAAGAAATTTTTTCCCCACTCGTGTCAGGACACTAAATTCATTTAGCATGGTCAAGAATGGCTGAAACTGCTGATCGTTTAGTTAACATATCACTGAGAATGTTGCTGAGGCAGTGGTGGTTTACATTAACTCTGTAAAAAAGATTGCTGTTTTTTATAATATAAACATATATGCAGAAGTAACTTTGTTTTAATATTATATCAGAAGAATTTTGCCTAATATGATACATATCTGAACTGTTTTTTTCTTTTCATTAGTAATTAATTAAATGAAATCTTTTCCATCTGTCCCTGCATGTACGTTCAAATTCTGGTAAATCAAAAATAAAGGGAAAGGGGGGAAATTGAGTACTTGAAAAATCAAACTTATTAAAAAAAAGTTAACATTTGTTTTAAATTATTTATTGAGATCTTTGCTAATTTTTTTACTAATTAAAGTATTTGGAGTTATATTGAATGCTGTAGGGTGATGTAATGATGAATTTCAATACTTTATAGTTTATTTTTAAAAAATTTTTTAACTACAGAACACACTTTTTACGTTACATGTAGTTTGCAGGATAATTTTAATAGTTTTCTTAAATGGTTCTTACATACGGCAGCTTATCACTCAACTTTACCTTTTACAAGCGCCCTCTTTTCTAAATAGAAGAAACACTACTTTACATCACTTATTTGACTACTGCTCCTTGTCTACGCTCCAATAGAAATAATGGTAAATTAATTAATTTCATTTAAAACTTATTTTTTACTTGCCTTTATTATATTATTTTAGTATTATTTAATTTAGTATTCTCAGAATTTAAATGATATTGTAGATTAGTTCGCAGCAATATAAATTATTCATAATTTCTTTTTAACCTATTTCTATAATTAATTTTTTCTTTAAATTACTTTTTACAAATAGAAATTTTGTTAAAATAGTTTATGATGTAGTTTAATGGCAGCAAGAGAATAAATTCTCTTTACACAGTCTATCTATAGTTTTCTATCATAAATAATAAAAAATGGTATAATAAAAGTATACCCTTGTTAAATGTGCTAAGACAATGGTATATATTTTGACAGTGATGTTTCATTATTATATTTCATTATTGAGGTATAATAGCTTTTATATTCATGATACAAAATTATAGATGAAATTTGTAAAAGAAATTATTTAATCTCTTATTCCCATTAAACTAGATTGCATTTTTTTTTCATTTAGTTCATTGATTATTTTAGAAGTTCTAAATAATGGCTTGTTTTGAAAAAAAACTTCTATTTATTTAGCTTCCCCCCCATCGTCTTTTTAGTTTCAATTACCATATTATTAATCAAATTATTCAAATATAAAATGATCACTCTTTTACTTCCAGTAATTCTGTTATTATTTTCAGTCTTACAATAAAATATATTATTTTTAAGTTTACATTAAAATTTATTATGTACAATAAAAAAATCACATATTTGATTTTGGATTATCTTGGATTTCATTTCTAGTATTATCTCCATTTTTATGCCTTTTTTTGCATAAAAATGGAGATAATTAACTCAGAATTAACTCAAGAATAATTAAATAACCTATAAGTGAGGTTTGTGTTATCCAACTCCTGAATTTTTAAATCTTTCCTGAGACTTTATTCTGCTAAGAGCAATATATGCTTGACTTTTTGTGAATGATATTTTTCTTAGATAAATTAAATCTGGCATACATTCATTTGATGTCGAACTGGTAATACAATAGGTGAATTTAAATTCTAGAAAGTCACTTAATGCATATGTATATATCTATATACTAATCCTGATTAGTAAATTGAAGATTAGTAAATATCCATTCTCAATGGCGGCTCGTAATAAGCACTGTGGAACTGCAGCACCCCCTGTTTCCACTTATTATTATTTTTAATATTTAATATAATGAGCCCTTTTTTCTTTAATTCTTTCTTTATACTTCTACAATATATAATCCTTAAACTTAATGTCAGTAGCCATCCTCCAGTTTATGAAAAAGGTACGAAAGTTTTTGTATGGAACTGCGCTTCACAAGGCTGTTCTGCGCAAGCGCGCACAGAAAGCAGCACTCGAGCCAGGGAGATAAAACAGCACTGTCGCTCTTGCAGTGCCGAAATTCTGGAAACGTGATTATTTCTTACTCCGCGCGTGTGGTATTTGGCTGTTCTGCGCATGCGCTCTTAGGAAGCAGCGTACGAGGCCGAGAGGGAGAGAGCACTGTCGCTTTTACAGTGCCGAATCTGGAGTATCGTTTTGGAGGTGTTTCTTTTTTTTACTCCACGTGTGCTGTGTTTAAAATGGAAGGTTAACATATTCTTGGTTAGATTATTTGATTTCTATTTGATTCATTTTTTTTCGGTTCTTTTATTTTACAGAAAACTTTAACCATGTCCTTGCATCCTCAAGTAATAAATTCTGTGACTGTAAGTGAACTTCGAGAGCTTTCGTTTTCATACGCTTGCAATGATTTCAATATAGAAAAATTTCCTCGGTTATCATCCAGAGATCGAGAAGAAAATGATTGATCTCTTCGCGCAAATTAAAACAAGAAGAATGGATTTCATTTTTAAATGAATAGGTAAAGCTTGAACTGTAACAATTTAAGTTAAAGTAATTAAGAAATGTTTAATTTTTCTTTTGTAAAATTTCATGGAAGTTTCAAAATAAATTTTCTTTTTATACATGTTGTTTCCCGTTACACAGATTTAAAACAAAGGTTAAATTTTTTTGGAATAGCACCCCCACTAATTTTAGCTACGAGCCGCCACTGTCCATTCTACTACTGAAGATTAGTAAATATCCACTCCTGTATTTAAAGAGGGTGAAGAATTTTTTTAATAACCTGTGATAATTTCTAATTTCATACATTTATAAGGGATATGCTTTTGGATGTTAGAATTTTAAATTCTCATAAAAGAGTTTAATATTATATTTCTCATTAAAATTTTAAAAAACCAGCTATTAAAATAAAATGCTATGAAAAATGTATATGAACTTATGAAATGAGGGAAATTACAAATGATGTGGCAGATTTCATCACAAATAATTTTAAAAGCTAGTATCCTCGAATTCTGTTGTTCGTGAGATTAATAAAATAACATGCAAAATTTATGTTTAAAAAATTGAAAGACGTAGCATTTATAAAATGGCAGAAGACTTTTATTGTAAGCTTCATTTCTTTGCAAGTAATTCTTTCTAGCAAGGGAAGGGAGATTAGTAAATAAATGAATAAAATTAATATTAGAGATACCTATCCAAAAACAAGAAAAACAGTGATAATAGTATCATAACTTTGAAGTTATGTTTTTAAGCAAATAATGTGATATCCAAATAGCAACCAAAACAACAAAAAGTATTGAAAATTGCTGATTTATTATTCTTATTTTTAAGAAACGGTAAAGAGTTTGTTTTATAATATGTGAAAATTTGAAAACTCTATAAGTAAGTGATGCATTTTTGCACGTTGAAATTTTAAAATAATTGACTCAAATTGTAGAGAAAATAGAACAATTTTCAAAAATTCATGCAAAAATCAAATCACATTAAAAAAACATGATATAAATTTCATTTGAAAATTTTTTTCTTCGGATGAAATGATAATGTAAATAGTAATCTCTGATGGTGTAAATAGCAAAATACTGAGATTTTTAGCTTGCTCATTAAACCAGGATATGAGTGAAAAAATCATTTTCAACATTAAATTTTTAAAAAATCTAAATTGAATTTTGAAAAAACAAAGCACTTTTGTGCATAGCATTGTTGTCCGCATACAGTGTATGTGCAAAATTTGTGCTTATTTATCAGAAATAGTTTAAAAATCAAACACAGAACTTTTCATCATAGCATTAAACGTGGTGAATGAAGTAAATAAAACTTTATAAATGTATTTTTATTTTAATTTTTGGATTAGTATATTATTGTGAATATACTAATCCAAAAATTAAAATAAAAATACATTAAATTAAATCTTATTATTGTGAATTTATGTTATATTGACAATGTTGAAAAATTTAATATTATTACAACACTGATATTTCAAAAACATATAGTTTGGAAATAATTTTGAGTCTTTATTATTTATAATTTTGAGTCAGTAAACTTGCCTTTCCAAAGTCTGTTGTAGAATTTTTGGAACATTGGTTTCATTTTATGATATAAAGTAGCATTTTAAGATTAATTGGGGGGGATTAACAAAAAAATAAAAAAACTGATTAAAATAATTACAGTCAGATGGAACTTTAATGTTTTGCCGAATGTAGCTTAAAAAGAGACAGAAAATAAGTTCTTCCTATTCCATTAGATCTTTAAGATATATGATGATAGTAATTTATTGTCATGTGTGTTTACAGGTTGTTTGAATAAATTATCAAATAAACATTCAGAAATTGCTTCCTAGTAAGAAAATGTAGCTATAAATGAAAAAAAAAATATTCTTTTTATAATTTGTATGAGCTTATGTCAGTACACTAATTTGTTTTAGGTATTGTTTTAAAAACTGACTCATCTCATTTTCTGAAGTATTAATATCAAATATTTGCTTTTATTTCCTTCTCCTTAAGAAATTTTCCTTAAGAAAGATTCCTTAAGAAATTTTCCTTAGAAAAATTCCTTAAGAAATTTGCTTTTATTTCCTTTCTTCTGCCGCAGAAAACGCACAAGATTCACTTCCCAGTGCCACCATTTTTTACACAGGCGCGCGTAGTTATGCGATGTATTATGGGGGAAATAAGTGCAAGTTTTATTGTCTAAAACCTATTTACTTACTTAAGAAAAAAGGAAAATACAAAATTTAATGTTAAATACAAGTTTTGTGTTGCTACCAGTTTTGTGCTGCGCAAAGCAAATGATAGCATTTCGGAAGGCCGTATATATACGCCTAGGCAGTTAACGCATCGGCTGAGCAAGGCGTATATATATGCCCAGGGCAGTTAAGGGGTTAAAAGAAATTCCACAACATTCAAATTAATTTTGAAAATCAATTCAATCATTCAAATAAATTTTGAAAAGAGTGCGCAAGGATGAGCAAAATTTTATTTTGGGTTGTTAGTTGTTAAATATTCAAGGTGATCCAAAAGTCACATGGATCATACTTTCAAAAATTTCTGAAATTCCCAAATGGTTATTAATGGCAAATCGTTTGAGTAAATGGCATCTCTATAATGTTATAAGCGGTATATCATTTGAAAATTCAGTTGCAACAGGCTTATAAAAAAACTTTTGTGTGATACAAAATGCAGATGAGATTTTTCCAAGCAGAATGAATTTTTTATGATTGAGCTTTTTGTACAAGAGATTCTAATAGGATAGTTGTTCAAGCATCTAAAGGCACCTTCCCAAAAGTTCCTGAACCTTATAAGACAATGATTTTCCGCTTGGTAATCGTATTTCAAGAAACAGATCCGCCTCCATACACATACACAAATGGCTAAGTGGTTATGGTTGGTTTGGTTTATTTTATTATAGCAAAGCATGTGATAGCTATCTATGTAAGAATATGGATGCTTTTATGGAGGACTTTTTAAGGGAAACTGGCTCGTATCCATGTTACATGTGAGAAAAACTACAAAAATGTCCATGCAAGTAGTCTGTTTGCTGGGATTAAACTACCAGTATTCATCGATTTTATTGTTTGCTACAGATGGGCTACCTAAGCAATTATGACCACTGAGGGCTTGCAGTTTTAACTCAGGCAAATGAGCTGACTGCATGGTTCTTTTCCCATAATGTTGTTTCATGTGTAATGTGAGTACAAGCCAGTTTTCCTTAAAAAGTCCTCCTGTAAGGCATTTTTTCCCTTATGCAGGAGCTCTTGTGTGCTTTGCCACAATCAAATAACCTAACCTAAAATGTTCCCCTTAAGAATTGAAATGGTAGATCATCGCTCGGACTAAATAGGTGTAATCAGGAATAAAATGTTGCAGTGATAAAGAGTGTGAGAAAGATGGTATTTTGCAACTGTTACTTTGTGAGGTTCCACTGTTTTATTTCACCTTTGCTCACACAGTTCAGTGTGAGGAACCTTGTACACAGATAAGCGAATAATCGCTTGAGTGTGTGAACCGAGACGTAAGACTCAAGAAGGGTTAATTACCCTTTATTTCTGAAAATAAGAATCAACACAGTCTGCTCCTATCTCACACTTCTTTCTATCAAAGCTGCTCCTATGTATCGGAGCGTACACTTGGAGCTCACTTTTTTTCACTTGGAGTACACTCAGAGCGTACACAAGCCTCCACTTGGACTTGAATTCAAATTAATCAGAATTAAAACTTAACTAATGCTTAATTAAAAGATATAGCCGAAGCTATCAGGATTCTAAGTAGTTCGCCCCTAAATCTAAATTATGTAGGCGAAGCTGTCAAGGGCCTGAAGTACGGCCGAGCATAGTAATAGCTGAGAGAGAGATGTAGCCAAAGGCAAACGTACGCTAGTCAATGCTTCTACAGATGTAAGATAAATCTGAGAATCTTCTTCACTTGGGAAACTTTCAAAACAATGCCCTCTCATAAAAGATGTTTTTTTTAACAGAACCAGAACCTTCATAAGAGATAATGCTGCCCTGGCATAGAAGTGTGCTTATGCTTCTAAAGATTAATTTCTAATTTGTGAAAAGGCAACAATTACAAGGGTTTCTTCTTTTCCGACAAATTATGTCAAACTTTCATATCTAATTTTTGTTTTTATTATTTCATTTCTTCAACCTCAATTGAAATTTCAACTGGTATATTACATGTAGTTAGTTGTGTAGAGAATCTCCAGAATTAATATCCTTTTTGAAATCTTCACAATTTTCTGTTACAAATAATTTTTATAATTGCGATTATATTTCCCATTATATTTTTGCAACCTGTGTGGCAACATGGTTTTTCACTTTTTCTTTCTGGCATCAGTTTTTGTTGTTGCAGTAGTTCCTTTACCATGTTCTTTATGTATGCTAAATAAATATATGTCAGTATAGATGATGATCTTATTTTTGTCTCCATTCGTAATATTAGACTTTAACATTTTCAAAAGTTTGGTATGCATGACTTTTGGATGTCCCTGACTATGCAAAGTACATCAGGGGTGTCTGTATTCTAGAATGAGGACAGTGTCAAGAGAAATTGGCTTTAGTCATGTTATACATGGAGAAAATACTCATGCAGCCGGTAAAGTTGTAAAGCTTCCTGAAAACAAAAAGGCAGAAAGATTTGTGATATCAGTTAACAATTTGTAAAGCTTCCTGGATGAAAATGAAAAAGCAGAAAGGTTTGTGATATCTATTCTATCGTTTCATTTTGGATTGGAAATTATGAACAAATTAACTATTGAATGCTGTCACCATTTTCAGGTTTTGAAAAGAAATGCAGATTAATAGTGAAACATTAATTTACGAGAAAGGTGTATTTGTGGTAATTAGTGATGTTTATTTTACAAAAAAGCTGCATCAGTTAGATATTTTATTGATTAATTTGGAAATTTTGTGTTATTTTTTTATTGTTTTTAGTCATAAGTGAAACTCAATTACAGTAGTAACTTCCACCATCAGTTATGATCTAAGTGCTGATTTGCAAGAAAAAATTCAAGCAAAAAATTTTCGAGAAATGGTTGTATCTTTGCAGTAGATCAATATTATATTTGTTTTAAAATCACCAACCTCCTAAATTTCTGTTGTTGTTTTGGATTCCTTATAATATGTTGTTGTTGTTGCTAATGCTCACTTGTCTGACAGAGTCAGCCCAAGCCGACGAGAATTCTCGTGTCGCTAGATTATGCCTGTCATTGGCAACAGCCTTGAGCACCTAACAGGTAACAGTACAGTTTGGCTCAGTTCCACCCCCAATTTTGATGGAGAGCACCCCGGGGTGACGGGTCCAAGGATATGCCACCCCTCTCTCCTTCCACCAAACTACATGAGAGGACTTTCGGCTCGCCGCGTATTTAAAGCGCTGCCATGCCACACAGACACTATACATTTACAAACATCCATGCCTTCTCCAGGATTTGAACCCCAACCCTTCGGCATTGCAATCAGCGACGCTAACCACCATACCGGTTGGGCTGCCCTTATAATATACAACTGCTTATAACCTGTAGAGAGTTTTTGGACTGCTTATAACATGTACAGAGTTTTTGGACTGCTTATAACCTGTACAGAGGCAGTTTGCATGCATATAAAAAGCTTGCACATTATGCTGTTACTAATTTTCACATTATGTGCTATTGCAACCAGTGTGCACTGCTCTTTGTTAATGACTGCTCATCAGTACATTCCAGGATCACAGTGTCAATATCTTCATACTGTGTATTTTCACCGTTATAATTACTGTAATACTGTATTTACTAAGCTTCCAGGTATCAAGTAAAGTTTACTTCCTCAAATGTTGACTGTATACATGTACTTCAAGTTATAAATTTCTTAAGACAAGGCAAAAAACTTTTTGCAATAGTATCAACATTGTAGGCAGGGAAGAGCTCTGTAAAATAAAATTTAATAATTCTAATTCTGTAATGAATAATTTAATAATTCTGTAATAATGTAATAAATAATTTATTATTAATTTAATAGTTCTAATTTAATAATTCATAATTCTGTAATAATGTAATAAATAATTTATTATTAATTTAATAATTCTAATTTAATAATTCATAATTCTGTAATATAAAATTTAATGTTTTATGTAATCCCTTTGAGTTTTTTTTTTATACTTTAGCAAATAATTAGTTAATTTAATATAATTATAATATATATATGTATTAGTTAATTTAAGAAGCTCCATAACATTAATGAGCAAAATGAGTGAAGGTATTTGAGAATGAATATATTGGCATAAATCACTTTTCAGTCCCTGTGATCAAGGAAAATCAAAGTTCCGTTGCTTTTGTTAAGAAGCTACAAAAGATAAGTTACTGATTTTTTTCAGTTAATGGTGTTATGTTGAGTAAAACAGCATGCATTTTGTAAACCAACCCTATGAAAATATTAATTGTGCATATTTGTGTAAATTGTTGCAAAGGAAGTTGTAGAAGTTTTTGTATTTAATTCAGTAAAACATGATATTTTACTAATTACCAGTTTCACTGTATGAGGGTCATATAAAAAGTTAACACCCTAGAGTTGCACACACTGGCTTAGTATTTTACTATGACAGTAACAACTCTGGGGGATAAATAACACAGACCCATTTCCTACAGCCATAAACCTATGCTGTCATGGACAGCAACCTATGCTGTCATGGACAGTCATGACGTAGACAATCTAAATGGACTAGCCTGACAGTCAGAAATGTGGAGTCTATAGTTTGCACCCCGCTTGGTAATCTATGAGACCCAGACCAAACACATGGTGGCCTGCCTCAGCCTTGTGGGTTGAAAATGAGGTTTTTCTAAAAAGTCTGCATTGCAGGAAATATGGTATAGCAAGTGATTTGACCCCCATGGCATAGTAAGTGATTTTGTTACATTCCTCTTTTGAGGCATTTCTGTAAACATGGACTGGCCCTCCTGCTTTATACAGAAGTTGTTTGTAGGGTGTCACGTCATTTAGTTATGGAAAAGGTTAACCAAACTTGACTGAAACTGATGTAAAAAGTTGGATTTTATATTTAGGAAACATAGCTCAGAATTGTAAGACTGTTTTGATAAAATTCTGTATTTTGAGAAACTTTGTGCTTGGAAGTGAATCTTTGGCCAGTATTTAAGAATATAAGCCTATGGAAAGCCATAGAATAAAGTTGTGAAATGTTGAAAGAGCATTCTGCAGCTAGAGATAAGCAAAAAATTGTTTTATGAACATGTTACAGGAAATGAAAGTTTATGAATTACAGGGCTGTGAAAATTATTAACAAGAGAATGTGGAGGTACTCTGCACCTTTTACCTGTGAGTATCCTGTGACAAACGCTAGCATCATTTAAATGTCCAGATGTACTGTTTTACAAATTCCAGTAGTATATAGTGCCGAAGTATATAAGTATGCGCAGTAGTATAAAATAAAGAATACTGCCCAATGGATCTGCAACATTCTGCCAGACTCATTGCTGCCCAGTACCTCCTTAAATTCTAATCATTCCCCCCTATTGACATTTGGTAGTTTTATTTTGGAATACTCTACCTATTAAGCTAATTTTAAGATTGCAGTTAAAATTCAAACTTGGATTGCTTAATGTTTAATGAGATTTTACAATTGAAGTAAACTCTATATCGAGTTTAAACATTTTAATTACTGCAGAACCTCAGGACTATTTTAGCAAAACTGTTTATTATACACTATCTCACCTATCACGGCGAATCTAATCATCATCGAAATGATCCTCTGCAGCATTGTTAGTGTTAGTTAGACTTTTTTTTTTTTTTTTTTTTTTTAAGTTGCTTTTTATTGGCATTGCTCTGTCTCGTAAACTTTGGTGCTGCCCTTCCTGATGGTTCAGCGTGAATGTTCGCAGTTTTGTTTTTCTACCTCTCTGATTATGCTTTTCATCTGTGTAACAACACAGTCTTTCATCTGTGTGTTTGTCTGCTGTGTGATGTTTTGTGTGAATGTTTCTGTTGCATGGTTTGATGTTTTACTTTTTTTTTTTTTTTTTTTTTTTTTTTTTTTTTT
>KK119978.1:218691-244329 GCA_000611955.2 Stegodyphus mimosarum | reverse complement strand
TCCTTTTGTTCTGTCTTGCAGTTTTTATTGGATGAATGTTCTCTTTCTGCATGTAATGGTATATTTTGAGTTACTTTGTTTTACTTTATTGCTAGTTTTTTTCACCCGGAGCTCTTGCTAAGGTGACCCGGCTTCAGGTGATAAAATTTATGTTTTGTCATCTGCCGTAACTGCTATGATTTAAGGAGGAACCGCGGGTCGCTGGCAACCGTCGCTTTGGTTTGAGAGAGGGAGACCCTTTTAAGATCATTTGGTCTTAAAGACTAGGCGGATCAGGCCTCCCCGCATTTCACATTTCAGCTATTAAGCTAACCTTTGTATCTGCATACAAGCTAACCATGCAGCTACATGTTCAGCATCTTGTAATTTGTAAACATCGGCTGGTATTCTCATATACTAGTATATAATTTGATTGTTTCCCCACAATGTCTAGTTTTTTTTTTACATATATCTGTAGCAAAGACTAGGCGGATCAGGCCTCCCCGCATTTCACATTTCAGCTATTAAGCTAACCTTTGTATCTGCATACAAGCTAACCATGCAGCTACATGTTCAGCATCTTGTAATTTGTAAACATCGGCTGGTATTCTCATATACTAGTATATAATTTTATTTTTTCCCCAAAATGTCCAGTTTTTTTTTTACATATATCTGTAGCTTTTTTTTTTTTTTTAATTTTGGCTTTGGCCACAAAATATAGCCACAGCATACGGCAACTTCATTCTGTTTTTCTTGTTGATATTTCTCATGTTATAGATAAAAGCAGGACAGTAAAAAACCTTGGTCAATTAATACTTGTTGTGCTTTTTCCAAACATTTAAATTTTCTATCAGTTTTCGTAAACTTTTGAAGCAAGTTATAGTACAATTTGTGGTTCTCCTAAATTTATATATATATATATATATATAAAGGGGGGTGAAAATTAATTGCATCTAAACTACTGTCTCAGAATTTGGAAATTATATGTTGCAATCATCTATCACTTTTTCTAACAAGACTGACATTTTATGAAATTTATTACCAGTTGTTCTACCTATAGGCTTCTCACTCTAGTTTTAGGAATGAAAGAGGGATTTAAAGCACCGCTACTGTGGTGCTTCTCATCAGCATACATTCAAACATGGAACAGCTATGCAAGATTCGACAGTTTCTTCCATCTTATTAATGTAAGTATCAGCATTTATTTAATTTTGGGCTAATGAGATAAAAATTATCCAAACTTTAATAACCTTGAATTATTAAAAAGAAATATAAATTTGCTTTTATCAACTGTAGATGGTTTTAATTGAATCAACGCTTCAGAGAAATAATTTTTACTTTTATCTATATTCTGATAAACTGTGCAGTAAATAAAATTTCTTTAAATTTATATCTACCATATATTTAATATCATCCTTTAATGATTAATTTCTGATTAATATGCAATATGATTTAAAAATGATAAGTATATTTTAATTTTCAATAACTGCTACTTAAAAAAAGAAATGAGGAATCCTGAGCCTGAATTTTATGCCTCTATATGCCACAAGCCAAAGTGAAAGCAACCATGCCAGAATGAAAGCAATAACCTTGTTTATTATGTGACAAAACATTTCTGCTTCAAGTTTTCCCAATTTTTGTTAATAAGCCCCTTCCTCTTAAAAGCAATCACCATTAATAGGTTTGATTAGGTTATTTGAATACAGCAAAGCTTATGACGGCTATTTAACAAAGAGAGGATGCCTTCATGGAGGATTTTCTGCGAGAACCTGGCTGGTATTCACACATATTAGTATATTATATGATATGATTGTTTCCCACGTCTCTAGTTGGCTAGTGCAAATATGCTTATGAATTAGTAACAGACCAATATGCAGCTGGGCCCTGCAGTAGATTAGTGAATAAAACCAACCGATGGTAATTTGAATGCAAGTTTGAATCCCAGCAAAAGAGATGTCTATTAGGTACTTCCATGGTTTATGTCATGTGTAGGATAAATACAAATCTTTTCTCTGTCCCCTTAGAAGTCTTTGTAATATTCAATTAAACACATTCAATTGGTAAGAACATTGCTGATCGATTTGATACAACTGTGCAGTGAATAATTTTTATATTGTTTCATTTTTAAAAATTAGTTCTGTGTTTTAGATAAAATTGTACACTCTGTAAAGTCTGAAGAATGATGTGGAGTGATTAAGTGAAATAGTGTACATGAAGGCTCAGGTGCGAAGCACACGAAAACGCGCCTGGGCAAAAGCCGCATCCTGTGTATAATGCGTGGGGAAAGTAGCATAGCTTTCCTACTATAACGTAGAGGCTTTGTTGGCTGAAAATTTTCTCATAAATTCTGAGTAAGAGACAAGGCGAGACCTTTCGTATCCACATACGAAGTGGGCAAAGTCAGCCGAAACACTGCGTAGAATGAAGTTAGGAGTGGGATAATATTGCAGAAGGAGGAGTCACTTTTTCCATCTTGATGATCTGAGCACTGTTATTGGTCTGCTGGAGTCACGTGTCTTGTCTGTATTTCAATTTTCAGTTTCCGCAAATTTTATGAGTAACATCGCAGCTTCAAATCCAGTTTTTAGATTTTCTGCTGGTGTTTTAGCCTGTTTAATTTTCCCAATTAAGGAGATTATGGAAGTCAGGAATGATTTAATTTTTCTGTCACTGAGCCAGGCTACTGCTTCCTGTATTTACGCTGGTGGGGGCGTGATATTATCTTTAAGTTTATCGCTATAGAGTATCTGCGGCGTAACTCTCTGTGCTGGGGCGTTCTTAGGACTTGGGAAATTTTCTTCATTAAGGGTCGGCGCTTTTTGTTGTGTTTGAGCGTTTTTCTTTTCGAATTTTCTTTGATATTCCTTACAACCTCTGTAACTGCTTACTATGAAGTGATTTTTTAATAAAAATCAGTCTTGAAGGCTTAGTTTAATATTTTTCTTTCCTGTTACTTATGTTTCTTCCACCATTGTCACCAAAGTATAAATTAGGTACAATTTAAATTGTGGGAAGAGAGAGAGTTTGGCAGTGGTGCATAAAAGCTGTTTGTATCGTGAACCTGTCACCTATACTCCAGGCTTGTTTGGTGAGTATTTCCCGGTGTTTTGCTCATGAAAACGGAAGAGAAACACACAGAAGCGAAAGCAAAAATTTTGTTTAGTGTAAGTTTAGTCAAGAAAATCCAGTTCCCCAACTGAAGAACTGCACCAACTTTCTGCATAATTTTTGCAGACCCCAAGTGAAAATTATGTTTAAATGTCCAACTGTGGTTAGAAGATTTATCCCATTTTTTTATCTGTTATAAATTCAATTGATCCAGCCATCCAGTTTGCTTTTGAAACTGAATCCGAGAACACCCTTTCCTTTCACAAGTTTCCTATAATTCACAATGAATCTGATTTCAGTATGACTTGTTTACTGTCCCATGTTATGTCATGTCTGCCAGCTAAGCAAAAAAAAAAGTTTTCTTTTTACTATTATGCATTTTGAGCTTTCAAAGTTTGTTCCCAACTTTTGCATGCTTATAAAACTCAGTTATTTTCAATCAGTGACCGTTGACCGAAGATTTTCTCCCGTCGTCATTTATGATGTGGTCATTCATCTCGCGTAGTCCTTTAAAAAATTTTCAGCTCGCCATCAAAGAAGACAATCCAGTAAAAATAATTCAATAATATAACAATAATAATAACCTTGATGTACTCCCATTTCACCCTTCTGTCACACGGAATTCAATTTTCAAGTAATTTTTTCCCCTATCGATAAAATCCATGGTGTGATTCTTCGATTCCATTTCTGACTTTCTCGGGGAACTTTTCTTGTCATTGTGGTTTGAGATACATCGGCCAAACTAAAAGAGCGTTAAAATTTTGCATCAAGGAATGTGAAACTTATATACCGAAAGGCGAAATTAATGAGTCGTCTAGTTCTAGTCTTCATAGTTCGAAATTTGATACTGAAAAACAGAAATTTTTCAAAAGTTTTTGCAGTTGTCGAGTTGGATTTTCTTGCTTTTCACATTCGCAAAGATTTAACTTATTTAGTTAATGACCTTAAGTCCAATCCAGCCCTTCATAACACTTTTGAAAGTCTGTTAACTTAACTTTTCGGTTATGTTGCTGTTTTTGCCGAAAGACCTTCTCGTTCACTCTAATGCTGTGGGGTATGAAGAATCATTGCACCCACTGCTCGCCAATCTGACAGATTTCTTTGTTTCTGATGAAGAGGGACTTGTATCTATTGGTCCTCAAAATTGATTGAGTTTTGGAATGAATCTATGCCAAATGAAAGGTTAATGCTTTGCTAATTTTATATTTTACTTGTATTTATTGCTAAGAGGTTGCAAATAATTTAGAGTGTTCAAATTTGTTCTATATTTTATCCACTCTGTCTTGTTTGCTTATGTAGCTGTAGGTATGTTGAGGTGTGGTTGCGTTTGATCTATTGTTGCTTTCTGTTAGCACTGATTAGAAGTGCAGCAATGCTCAAGTTTCAATGTCTTTGGAGATAGTCATTGGATTGATAGTGTGTCTGCTTTGTGCTAGTTAAATACCGTACCACTATTGCGAAAGAGCACCAGGCAGAAGTTTCAGATATTTGAACTTTTTCCTGGTAACAGCATTTGATTGGCCCTAAAGATCATTACACAAAATATGCACTTCAGATTTGATATTCAGTAAAAATACCTGATATATTAAAAAATGTCGTGAATGAGCAAAAAACGACTTTTTCTGCCAGCTTGTACAGCTCAAATTCGATTTATTTTGTTGATGAATATACACAGAAGAGCTTGACCCAATGTCTTCAAAATCAAAAGGCTGTCTTTCAAAAGGTGATGTCATGATTAATTCCCCTCTCAAAATTTTGCTGAAGGAAATGAAAATGTTTTTCCTGACTATCCAGTAGTTCCAAGTCATAGGTTTATTTAAAAAAAAAAAAAAAGGTAATGAAATTTTTATATTTTCAAAATTATTAACTAAAGGGAAAGTTCATTGTTGTTAAGATTAATTTAGTTCTTATGTCTATTATTTCTATATTTTTAACAGAACTTCGGTAATCAAATAAAACAACAGCTTGCATTAAAATTTAATTTATTATGAATGACTTTAGAAGAAATCTTATTTATAATAACAATATTACATGTCTTCAAAAGTAGCATTCAGTTATCGCTATGAAATGGAGGATTTATCCTTTGGTCTTCAAAAATGAATAATACACCGAGTTCTACTTCAAATACAGGGAAAACTTTTACATCTATATATATATATATTTGAATTATTCTGATTGGAAAATTTATATAGATGACAAATAATATTCGGAAACATTTATGGAAGGGCTGTCGTGTCTTAAAAACTGTTTACTATATTCTTCTCAGAAATAAGAGTACACTTTTCACAAAATGAAACAAATGACAATATAGTTCACTTTTATATTGAAGTCCTAAAATTGACGTATTTTATAATTAACTGGAATGCATATCCATAATACTAGGTGGAGAGCTATCATATGGTGAACTATGAGGTGGTGGCAGTGATGGATGTGACATCATTATGGGATGGCCAGGCATTAACATTGCTTGCGAATGCACTGGTGATCGCAGTTGTGAATAACCAGCCATGTGACCAATTGCCATATTCTCAGGACATGACAAATTCTGTAGACCTAAAAAAAAAAAAGTAAAAATTAGTGATAAATTCAATTTTAATGCAAGCTGCTTTTAGTTCACTACGGTAAAGCACATAGGTATCTCAAAATTTAATCCTTTTCTTATTTATCCTTTCTTATAAATTAATGGTTTCTCTAACTGCTAATTTAATTTACTTTTTAGGGAAATATTTGAAAAATTGTTCATGTTTGATGCACACCGTTAGGATGAACTAGGCATTAGTTTCTGTAGGTCTGATCAGGAAATGATCCTTGATGAACAACACCATGGTGCACTCATGCTCAAGTGTTGGATGATGAAGCCGTGAAGGCAGCCAGGACAGCAATGAAACGTGAATTTGCCAGATGTTCCCATGCTGAGGAAACGGACTTCATCTTCACACATAATTCTCAAGGATCGTGTTGGTCTCAAGCTCACATTAGTCAGAATCCCATAATTGTAGTGAACTAAATGTAGAATTGATAGGTCCAGGAGGGCCATAAGTGCCTACTAATGGACAGACATGTTGTCCTGTCGAACTTGTAGGATTGTACATTCGCATTACTTACTTGGAATCGGGAACTTGGCTCGTGTGCAAGATGACAAATGTCCCTATAGAAAGTGCGATGATGTCTGCAGCACCATAGACTGTCAGCATGATGACCATTGTTATGGCTTTGACACTGCAACAGACAGGTAAGTGGAGGCAGGTAAGGAGTGGCACCATGTCCTTTTTAAAGGAATCCTAATTCTGTGTACAGCATTGTGGTGGACATATCTATGTGCTGGCACTGAGGAGAATGAATGTTGTCAGACTGCATTCATTGTTGTTATCATATGGGCACAGTATCTGGTGTGCTGGTGTGGGGTGCCGTTGAGTACACATCCTATACTTGTTCACATAGCCATTGTAACATTTGACATGTTAAGGTCTGTGACTGTTTCCTGTCTTCAAGGCGTGCACAACACCATCTTTCAAGAAGGTAATGCTCGACCACATGTTGCTTGCGCTTGTCCCAACTTTCCTCGATGCAGAGTCTGTTCGACTATTGCCAGTACGCCGTCCAGATCTCTTCCAAAGGGGAGAATGCTCGTGAGTTGACGAGAAACTGGTATGTCATTACCATCGATGAAACTCTGGCATAGAATTGAAACCACATGGAAGGAAAATACCCGCATCTGTTATGTAAACTCAATTCCACTCGATACCCAGCCAGGTTACAGCCATTACTGCCAGAGGTGGCAACTCTGTACTGAATTCTAAATGCCATGTGTCCCATACCAAGCGGAAACTTAATCATGTCTTCCTTTATACTGTGTATGTATAATAAGTAAGATTCTGCAATTTGCTTTCCTTTCTGGGATAGCAGTTTAGCAGAATATTATTTATTATACATATGCAGTATAAGGGAGGAAGACATAATTAAGCTTCCGCTTGATTTGAGACACATGGCATTTATAATTTAGTACAGTTCAGAGCTGCCACCTCTGGCAGTAAAAATGGCTGTAACCCCGCTGGGCATCGAGTGGAATTGAGTTAACATAACAGAGGCAGGTACTTCATTCCATGTGTTCTATGCCAGAGTTCATCGATCGTAATGGCTGTCAAGTGATGACATACCAGTTTCTCGGCAACCCACGAGCATTCTCCGCATCTCAAGAGATCTGGACGGCGTACTGGCAATAGTCGAACAGACTCTCTGCATCAAGGAAAGTCGGGACAAGCGCAAGTGGACCCCTTGAAGATAGGGCTCAGTATGAATCTTAACATGTCATAAATGTGCACATGGCTATGCGAACAAGGAATGACGAGGATATATATGCAACGGCACCCCCTACCGTATGATAATGATGACGAATGCAAGCTGATAACATTTGTTCTCCTCATTGCCTACACACATGGATATGTGAAACATGATGTTGTATACAGAACTGGGATTCATTTGAAAAAGTGGCATGGTGTCATGCTCGTGCCCAGCCTGTGGTGCTGCAGACATCATCGTACTGTCCGTCCGGATGCTTGTCGTCCTGCACATAAGCCCAGTTCTTGCCTCAGACGATCTAACATGTTGTCCATTGGTAGCCCTCATATGTGGTATTCATTCGGATGTATCAATTCCATATTTGTCACAGAGGGAGGATATGGAATTACAAGCATTTGTATAATATCTTTTCCAAATAAATCTTTCCCATACAAATTTTGACCATCATATCTATTTCTTATGTAGAACTTACACATACATGGACTGCAGTATAGGGACAATCTTCAGGTTGCTGAAATTTCTGGACAATTAAGGAAATCACATTTTTGAAGCCCATGCTGCATCCTAACCTCTGCCACACTGGGAAATGAGAAAATCAGAGAGGGGAGGAATTTCTCAATATTTGTATACTCCTTGAGCTAGTGGGTTGTTCGGAAAGTAATTTAGTTTTTTCCCAACAGAGGGCTTAATTGCATTTTGTCAGAGCCAACGTCACACTTGGAGCCACATAATCATTATATATTTTGACAGCTCATATAGCAGGATTTGTTTGTGGAAAAGTTCAATTGATTCTATGCAGTAGTTTTTGCTTGGTGCCCTTTCAAATGTGGAAAGCGAAAAGCAGCATTTTCGGCATATCTTCCTGTTTTACTATCGAAAAGGTTAAAATGCTGTTTAAGCGAGGAAAAAAGTATCTTATATGTATGGAGAAGATGTATTAACAGAACACCAGTGCCAAAACTCGTTTGCAAAATTTCTATTCTGGAATTTTAATCTTGAAGATGCACCACGTTCTAGAAGGCTAGTTGAAGCTGATGAAGACACAATAAATGCATTAATTGATGCAAACTGGCAAATAACAACTCATGAGATTGTCAAGAGATTAAATATATTGAATTCGACTGTTCATAGTCATTTTAAACACCTAGGTTTAATCTCACAGCTCGACATGTGGGTTCCTCATCAGCTTGAACTGACCTTCCAGAACATGGTGCATCTTCAAGATCAAAATTGCCGGATCAGAATTTTGCAAACCAGTTTTGGCACTGGCGTTCAATCAGTACATCTTCTCCATACATACCAGATATATATATATTTTTTTTCCCTTGCTTGAACAGCATTTTTGCCTTTTCGATGGTAAAATATGCCGAAAATGCTGCTTTTCAGTCTACATATTCGATAGGGCACCAACCAAAAACTACTAAAATCATTCGAACTTTTTCACAAACAAACATGCAATATCAGCTGTCAGAATAAACACTGACTACCAATAAGTATTTGGACACCTATGCAAATGACAATATCTGCGGTCACGGACTCCGCCGGTATATATCGTGTAGGAAACAGCATCGGCTTTAGTCGCATGCAAGATGCCTCGCAGTTCGGAGCTCTCTGATTTCGAGAAAGGTATAATTATCGGGTATCACAAATGTGGCCGATCCTTAATCGACATATCTAGCGATCTGAAGTACCCAAAATCGACAGTGGCCTATGTGATTAAGAAGTGAAAGGTGAGCGGTGATTGTCGCAATGTGCCCCGAGTCGACAGACCAACGAAACTGGGGGATAGAGACCGACGAGTGCTGTCCAGAGAAATTCAGAAGAACCGGACCCAACCGATGGCCCTCATCCGCGAGGAGTTTCAGCAGGCATCCGGGAGTATTGTTTCAATGAATACCATCCGTAAAGAAGCATATCTGCCTGGTTTTCATGGTCGTGCTGCTGCCCATAAGCCTTTGATCACAAAGTCCAACCGCGCTGCTCGGTTAATGTGGTGCAAAGCACATCGAAATTGGACTGTAGGTGAATGGAAACAGGTTCTTCGGAGTGATGAATCAAGGTTCACCCTTTACTGTTCGGATGGCAGGGTCTGAGTCTAACGTCTACCTGCCAGAATGCATTGTGCCAACAGTCAAGTTCAATGGAGGTGGAATTATGGTCTGGGGGTGTTTCTCCTGGTATGGGCTCGGACCCTTGGTCCCCTTTCATGGTAAGCTCAACTCCGATGCCTACTGCACTATTTTGGATGCCAATGTGCTTCCTACGTTGTGGCAGTTTTACGGGTTGGACCCCTGTTACTTTCAGGACGACAATGCCAGTTGTCATGTTTCGACGTTAACCAAGGCTTGGTATGGTGTCAATGGAGTTCATGGAATGGACTGGCCTACTCAGGGTCCAGACCTGGGCCTATCAAGAACCTCTGGGACGAGTTGCATCGCCGAATTCGGGAGTGCACTACACGTGCAGAATCGGTGAAGGAACTTCTATGTCTTCTCCAAGCAGAGTGGAAGAAAATACCTCTAGCTGTCATACAAAGACTTGTGGAAAATATGCCTCGGAGGGTCCTCGCTGTAATTACCTCTCGTGGAGGCTCTACCAACTATTGATTTTGAATAAAGTTAGTTATTCTTTTTTATCACAGGTGTCCAAATACTTATTGGTAGTCAGTGTATAATGATTATGCGGCTTAGTGTGAAGTTGGCTGTGAAAAATACAATTAAGACCTCTGTTTGGGGAAAAAATTAAATTACTTTCCGAACAACCGAATATTTATATCTGTGTGTCACTATTATTTTATATTTTTCTGTAATAAACTGCTAATTTTTTCTTCCTCATCTGGAGTGATTATTTAAACATGACCATAGCTCACAACAGTATTTTATTCTGTAATCGTAGTAAGCAGTTAACATACTAAATACAATCATAAACAGAATTTTTTTTTTTTATTATAATGCACAAATATAAAGTGCACATGCATTTTAGGTACAACTCCTCAAAGATTTGTTAAAGCTGTGTGCTTGAAGCATTTGATATGAATGAGTTATTCTTAAATAATACAGTGTGTATGCTGAAGAGTGCATGGAGATTTAATTAATAAATTTTGCAATAATTAAAGTAAATGTATCAGAGGTGTTAAGTTTTAATATGGATATTGAAGTTGTTTTCACTGTAAAAATATTTTATATGTAGAAATTTATTTTGATGACAACTATTTTCCCCTTTGAATTTACAACTAATGTAACAAACATATTTCAGTATTAGGGCTAATGCCTGTGTAGTGTGCACATATTGTTGGCATGAAGGGAAACAGCAAATATACAGTCATTGATATGAAAAAATGCTTTAAAATTTGACACATGTATGGTTTCGATAAAAATGTAGACATGGCTTACGTGTTTATTTACGTCAAAACGAAAATGCAGAATAATTCTGTTATATGCACACTGCAAAAGGAGGACCTGTGCCCGACTGCACACGAAATCAATATAGTTTTGATTGAATTCTGAGTGAAATATAAGGTTGCTGTTTTGCCTAATTTTAAGTTTTATGTTACTGCATTTTTCTTCTCATTTGATTTTTGACCAGTATAATCAAAATTAGAGAAAATTTTAGATATATATATCTTTCATTTTATGTAATTCAATTTATGCATTATATTTTTGCATTATATACAACTGAAATTATATTATGATAAATTTTTATTAGTGCATCGCTACCTGTAAACTGCATGCTACATAAGCAGGTAAATGATTTTACATTAAAAAATAAATGTTTTTATTACAGTGAGCACACTGTTAAATTTATAAAAATTTAACAGTGACACATATATGACATCAAAAGTACGTATTGCTATTACAAAATCTAAGTACTGTTGCGAGGTTCAGTTTCATGTTTGTCTGCGAATAATTACTCCAGATGAACAGAAAAAAATTAACAGTTTATTAAAAAGAAAAATGACACAGCAGAATAAATGGCTGTATATAGCTCAATAAATGTGGATTTTGAGAAATTCCTCCTTGGACTGAAACGAGAGTTCTCAACCTGGGAGGGGGGCCTTCTATTTACCTCTAAGTATTTAGTTTTAGATTATGAATATAAAGAACTTTTATTCAGCTTTTGGTATTTATCTGAAGTTTTTGTATTTTCTGTGCTCTTTCTTGTGTAATTTATATTATTTGAATTTCGGAAGGAAGTGGGGAATGACCTTTTAGCAATGGTGAAAGGGGTGCATGGAGTTAAACAGGTTGAGAACTACTGCTGTATAGCATAATTCATCTAACTCTCTCTCTGAACCATTTACTTACCTGGTTGATTTAAACAGCTAAACACTGGCAGCAGCTTAACAACTAACTCATCTCAGCACAAGGTGGTGATTCATAAAGAAACATACAGTTTCAATGCTCTATAAATCAAGAACAATGTAAGGTATTATGTATTACCTGTAAAAGAATTGTATGGAATTATTTTAAGTTTTGTTAGAGAGAATCACAGATGTTCTATGTGTGAACCCTTAGTCACACGACACACATTGAGCCGTTAATCCATTTCCGCCCAGACGTGTGTTAAGGCATCTGAATCAGGTCCATCGATAGCAGCCTTGATATACTGATTCAGCTCCACTAGATCAATAGGAAGGGGAGGGATGAATACCTTGTCCTTTGGGTACCCTCGCAGGAAGAAATCACAAGATGTTAAGTCAGTAGGTGGCCATTGGGTAAAGTCCGCAGCTTCTTCAATCCATTGGTTAGTGAGATGTTCGTCGAGGTCATTTCGCACATAGGCCGACCAGTGGGATGGTGCGCCATCCAATTGGAGAATGATCCAATTTCCACTTCCATCAGGTGCAAGACAAACTTTAAGGGCACATCTACCTTATGGATTGCTGAGGTGGTGCATGTCTTTGACTGTTACTGTTTTATAGCATCTGAAAAGTGACTGTTACTGTTTTATAGCATCTGGAAAGTGTATGCTTCTTTATGAATCACCCTGTATTATCATGTGGCTTAGGTATGATGTAGCATGGACTTCTGGAAGCTATAGAAAAATTTGCGTGTACGGGCATTGAAAATGTGGTTTCCTGAGTCTTCAACAAAATCACTAAATTGGCCAGAAATCACCAAAAGTCATCGATTTGGCAAAAAAATAAATAACCTAGAACATCCACATAAGGTGAAAATAAAAGAAAATGCTTATTAGCATGGTGCAGGTGCAGTAGAGTACAAATCGTTTTACTTACTTGAAGATCTAATATGCATTTGGGAAGCTCCGTCCATCATATAGCTCATCGCTGAAGATTCAGCACTATACGCTGAACCGGGCGTACCTACAGTACCTATTATGAAACAAAATTATTTCTTTCAATTTATGAAGAAAGTTAAATTACAAAGAAATCTTAAAAGAACAAGATGTCTAAATAATTAACACAAATAATCTAATCTGTTATTCTCAAATATACACTCACGTTTGTGAAAATTGCAACACCATGAAGGACTTACGCGAGTGAGCTGAAAGTTTCAGGAAATGCAAAGTAGCGCATGATATGCAAATGATTAGAATTGCAAATCCGTAGCGCATGCATATGCTGAGCAGCGCCCTCTGAACGGCTGATGGATCCGAATAAATAGATGGCTGTAGCGAGGCGTGTATGGTTATCGGTGGTTATCTGCTAGTGGTAAACGTTAACTCAATCTGTACTTATGCCTCGTCGACGAAAGAGAGCGAGATTTGAACAACTTACAGAGTTTGAACGAGGGAGAATCATCGGCCTTCGTGAAGCTGGATTGTCGTATCGTGCAGTAGCCTCTCGTGTGCAGCGTAACAGCAGCACAGTGATGCGCGTTTGGAAGCAGTGGACGGACGAGTGTCGGACAACTCGGAAATCCGGGAGTGGACCCCGAAATGTGACGTCAGCTCGCGATGATAGACACCTGGTCCGCATGGCGCGGACGGACCGTACAGCTTCCTCTAGACAATTGGCAGCACTGTGGTCAATAGCTACAGGTGTTTCATTGTGTGCTTCATCAATTCGTAGACGTCTGCTGCAGTGTGGACTGCGCGCACGGACTCCTTTATACAGGATCCCCCTAACGCACGACCATCGCCGCCTGCGGCTACAATGGGCCAATCAGCATAGAGACTGGCGTGCTGATTGGCAGCATGTCGTGTTTTCTGACGAATCCCGCTTTAATTTGTGGTACCATGATGGCCGCATTCGTGTCAGACGCTATGCCGGTGAACGCCACCTTCCGGAGTGCATTATCGAACGCCACAGTGGACGAACACCCGGAGTTATGGTCTGGGGCGCCATAGCATATCATAGACGATCTCAATTGCTACGAATTGTGGGCAATCTGAACAGCAACCGGTATATCCGTGAAGTTCTACAGCCCGAAGCTGTTCCCTTCCTTCAAAGCTTGCCAGGCGCTGTATTTCAACAGGACAATGCCCGCCCTCATACTGCTCGGATTGTTAAATCCTTCTTTGCAGCGCAGCAGGTACAGCTTCTTCCTTGGCCTGCGTGTTCCCCGGATATGTCGCCAATTGAACATGTGTGGGATGTCATTGGTCGGCGTCTTGCTCGTGATCCTCGTCCTGTTGCGTCTGCAGACGAACTTTGGGTACGCGTACAAACGATATGGAATGCTCTTCCTCAGTCAGACATTCAAACTTTGTTTGACTCCATGCCACGTCGTGTAGCAGCACTTATTGCGGCGCGTGGTGGCCACACAAAATACTGATTCTGATCTCTTGTTCTTGTTTGTTTGCTTTGAACATTTAATCATTTATTTGTACCACTACCACTCAACTGTGTATTAAATTGCATTCAATTATGACGATTCCTTCTTGGTGTTGCAATTTTCACAAACGTGAGTGTACATAAATGTGGAATCGCACAATTTTGCCTGCTTGTATAGAATATATTATCATGGAAATTATCTAATGATGCTGTATGATGAGTTAAATAGCAAAATATAATTAAATAATAAAAAGCATGGAGCCTATTGGAATCTCTTTATGTAAAAGGGTTTGGTCATTTGATTATGGCAAAGCACTCAAGAACTACCTGCCCGAGCGTAGGGATGCATTCGTGCCAGACATTCTACGGGAAACTGGCTCGTATTCACATCACGCATGGGACAAACCGTGAAAATGGCCATAAGGCTAGCCCGTTTGCCTCGATTCGAACTACGGTTGTTCGGCGACTTTAATGCTTGACCGTTTCAGATAAAAGCAAAATCTTTTTATAGGCTATACAATCTGCTTGTTTCCATAATAATGAGAAATATTTTAGCATATTTTGTTACATAAAAAGTGTATTTATTCATAAATTACAAACTAAATATTAATGTAACAAAGAACTGAATAAAATATGAGATTTTTTTATACCAGTAGCTCTTAATCTGTGCTCTATGAAGCTCTACAATTCTCAAGGACTCCTAAACCACTCCAAAAAAATGCAGCAAATAAAAACTGCGTTTTGAGTTTAAGAATAAGAAACAAAAGTTAGAAGAAATTTAGAAATTATATTTTGAAAGTGGAAATTTATGAAGTTGAATTTTATATCTCCTGTTATTTGCATTGTTGTTGCCATTATTTGCATTATTCAAGAAGCTCCTCATTCATTGTTGATCCTTCAAGAATTCGTGCAGTCTATTCGAAGCTTCTCAGAATTTGGCGTACGTAGATACTTGTCGATTTTGAGCCAGTTCACAGTGAAAGTTTACAGTGATAATACTGTGATTTCTTAATGATTCTTGCATGATTTGATATCTTCATAGGTTTAGTTGTGTAACTAATAAGTGTTCTATAATAAAGGTAATAGTGAAAATAATAAACTGCTGAAAATTTTGACCCCTTAAAAGCAGATTCTATATACTGCTGCAAAGAATATGAGAAGCTAGCACGAGTCCTTTTTGCTACACATTGGGGTAAGATGATTTATCTCAAGGCCAAATGCACAAAAAATACTTCCTATTGTGTGTCTCATTAATTTTTATTTTTTAGTTATGTGCTGATTAGGCCTACACTGCAGCATAGCTGCATACTAATAAAATTAAATTGTAATTGTCTTCTATAAAGAGTAATAAAAATTTCAGATAACAAGTAATGGGTGAGTGCATGTTTAAATTGAACTTTATGTAATGATTAACTTTTAGAAACAATTTATAATGACTTTAATGATCCTTTCAGGAATAATGTGTAAAATATCCATTGTAACACAAATTTGGTGCATTTTACTGAACTGGAAGAAGCTTTGTGTATGGCTACCTTTGACAGTATTACACTATGCTGATGTTAAAAATTATTAAATTTCATGTCATGGGCATTGCCCAACTATTTAGGACACTGCCAACTGTCCCTTAACTTTACATTCCCTTTTTCCTACCCATCATGGGAAAATTATGTTTCATTATTGATCATGATTATATATTGTTACAAAATGTCCAGCTGTGGTAAGATAGTTTCCCCACAAAGTCAGTTTAGAGTTGTCAGAAAATGGCATGGAATGGTGGGGTTGCCAGATTTTACGTGAAATCGCCCATTTGCCGACAAAATTGGCAATATGCCATAGATGGAGCAAGAAGATTCTTGAACGGATTCTTACCGGTGTTATCCCAGAATGTTGTCGAAGGCAGATCAAAAGCTATATAAACCCTGCCTGTATGCAGAGTAGCAGTTTATCGTGAAGAGTATTTGTGTGTGTTGAGTTCCGTAGTAGTGCTTCGAGTTCAAGAGATTAGCTTGAGAGCGATCCAGTCGAGTCGGGAGCTGTGACTTAATGCTTTTCTGTGAAGCTGTCTTCACCGCCTAATAGCCTGAAGGCTGTGTTGCTGATTGTTTCAGCATGTTTGTCAGAGTTTTACGACAGCTGTAAATGTGTCTTTGGAACTCTCCTGTGTAATATTGATGAATAAATTGTGTTTTTGATTCTTCATCAAGTGTTGCCATCAATCACTCCAAATCCACAAACACATAGAATGCAACAATATTATTAGTATACAGTCAAATACCGAAAATCCGCTGACCTGATATCCGCAATGCCTCTCAGAATATAAACATTCAATTACAGGTTTCAGAAACCGCAACATGAAGATGAAATACCGAAGGAAAAATATTTATCCAATAATGACATCATAATTACCGAATAATAATGATTCTGTGTTAGTGGCAGAAAAATTCTTAGCCCAGAAGAGGTTTTCAATATGAATGATGCATTCAGATGAGCCAACACTGGCATATCAGATGACCGATGATGAAATCATTGGCTCTGTTTCGAACTCGCCGCAGCAAGAAAACGATTCCGACATCGACACAGTGAATTTGATAGGAGTGAGAAAATATCTTTTAAAAAGGGTTTGGAACATGGTGAAAAATACCTAAAATATTTGGAACAACAAAGCTGTATCACAGAGCAAGAGATTATGACTCTATAGAATTTACAAAAAAAAACTTAGTCTAGAGCACCCTAAAGTTTTAAAACAAACTTTTATCAGAAAAATGTTTGAAACATGTACAAAAAAATGAAATATTTTATGCTTCATTAATATCCCTTATTTTTATATGTCTTTATTGTATATGTCCTTAATGCTTTAAAATATTCCCTGTAATCACTAATATAAATGAATAATACAGTATATATATGCATATAATAAAGTAATGTAATAATGTATCTAATATGTCTTACTTATTCTGCACTTTTAGTCTGAATATTATGATTTATCTTTTCTGTCCTGAAATCCACAAAATCCTAAAATCCGCACAACCTCTGGTGCCAAGCATTGTGGAATTCTGCAATTCTACTGTATTAATAATATATATTTCTTTTCTTTGGACAGTAAGGCTATCTGCTACCTTCCTTAAAGATCTGGTATTTTTACATAAGAAACTATCTGTGTGACCCATTTAACGCAAAACTTTTACCTGATTTTCTAAATTTATTTCACTCAAAATAACTGCAGAGCATCAATAATAAAAACCTTTAACTTACCAGCTCTGTTGGATTGATCTATCATAGGTTGAACTATCCTGCGTCTAGCATTAATGAACCTAAATGAATAATAAAAACATTAATTTATGCAAGAGAATTATAAATAAATTCTAAAAAAAAATATTCTGTGTTGAATACATATTCTACCATGGCAAAATCATAAATCTACAACAGAATTTCTTATGTGCTTTAAGGTCTGACTTTTAGCTCCAAGAAAAATCATGTTGCAACTTTTACATAATTATTACTCCACATTCACTTCAGAGAGTATGCATCTTTCTCTTTTAAGATACCGTAAAACATAAACAATAAACATAGAAAATGTACTGAGTGAAAATGCAAATAAAATAAATTTGTTATTGTGGTCTGGTACTTATTCGTTTACTCTCTTTCCCCTTCACAAATTGAATCATATTTGGCAAAGTATAACTAAGACAAATTTCTTTGAAAAGCTAAAGAACGGCTTAATAGTAATTGATTTTCAGTGGCTGGTGCATATTAAAATTCATAAAAAATAAATCAAAACTTCTCCAAGACAGTTACCCACACTTCCTGATGATGATTTATTGTGTGTCACACTGCTTAAGATACTGAACTAATCTTTAGTACCTATGTAAAAATATACTACCAACTACTCGGAGAAATGTGTTTTCTTGCATATTTTTTTTTTTTTTTTTAGCACCAGATTCTGAAAATTTTAATTGTTGCAGAATTTTTCACTTCCTCAGTGATGCATTTAGAGAAGGCTACCCTAAATTTTAAAATGGATTCGACCACGTTACGATCGTGTTCGTCTTCCTAACAAAGAGAAAGCTTTTCAAATTATCTGTTCCGATAATGCTGAATCTTTCTCTTCTGAATAAAATTTATGTCAGCCTAATGTGCGAACCGACTCATCGCAGTGAAGCAAACACAAATTGCAATTTTGCTGAGTCGGCTGCACATTCAGCTTTCTAATTATTTATGGATGATTTGAGGCCTAAGGAGTAGCAGTTACAACAATACGAGTGGGAGAATTTCAAGTAACAGGTAAATAGAAGGTATCTTATTGGATACTGTAATGTTAATATTACTTTGTAATCTTATTGGAATGTAGGTTTCTGTTAATGAAATACTGTTGTGATAGTTAACTGTAGTTTATCCCTGATTACTTTTCCTTTGTTATGCTCTTCAATAACAAATGAATATAATTTAGTCATTCAGAAATTAAATTATTCACATAATTATCCCTTCACTTTTCAGATAATAAAATCAGTAAAAAAGGGATGGGGTAATATGCCAGGAAATACGATAGTCACTTTAAATCAATTAAAAAAAAAATTCGGTGAAATTCACTGTAACAGATGAATAAATAGATGGTACATAAAATCATCTGCATTGAAACTTAAATTTACATTCTTGACTGTACTGTAGTATCTGCAAAAAAGATAAATTTTGTAAGAAAATTAAATAAAATTTGGGAAAATATACATGTGTTATAATAATTAATGCATTTCCAGTTGAAAAAAAAGTTTGTAATGTAATTCTATGAAAATATTTAATGCTTTTAATTAAATATGCCATGATTTAAATCAGTCAGATTCGAAAGTAAAAAAGTAATATTCTTAAGAATTGCATCTGTTGCTTATAAATAGTTTAGTTGTTAATAACAGAAAATTTAAGAATAGCATCAAATCAGAAGAGAAACATGGGAAAGTTGAAATTAGTAAAGAAACAACCTTGTAATTGCCATAGATTTACACAAAAAACTCAATCGATTTCGAATGAAAAATAAAGCAAAGCAAAATTGTATTTTGTGATTAATAGCCCTTTTGAGATGCCTTTCATAAAAAATTCATTAAAATTCTTTCTCAAAAAATTCATCTTCCAGGCAGGGATTTTTGAAAAACCTTTGTATAATTAATGTAGTCAAAAAACTGATAATCATGTACTATGTATCTACTGCTTTTGGTTAGTTATTTTTTAAATGACTGCTTTAAAATTTGCTATTTTATACGTTTCTGTATTGTGTCATTTTATTCCACATTCGAATTCAAAAATAATGTAAGTGGCGCCATCTAATAAATGAATAACTTTAAAAGCGGCTAACATATAGGCTCTGGTACTCAATTTTTTTCTAAGGATTAACCTTAATATCATCATACTAAGAAGAACTGTGACGCTCTCGAAAGTACCAGTTTCTACTTGACTCTTTACTTTCGCCTTTGGAAAAAAAAAAGAACCTACTTCGTATTTAAAAATGACTGTATAAATTTATATTATAATATAGATTTATACAGTCATTTTTAAATACGATTGTATTTATATAGTTAACACAATGATTTTTAGATAATTCGTAATCATGAAAGGAACCCCATGTCATGATACTCTAACTTCTGATCGATCTTCTACTTTCTCTATCTGAGAAACAAATTGTAGAAATGAGGGGGGGGGTAAATATGAGAAAGTTAACTCGTGAACTTAAGTATAATATTTTTTAAATTGTTATGCTTTCTTTATTTTTATCTTCACCATATCTTTTTCTTTTTAATTGTTTCGGCGATTCTTCAACTTCGGTGGGGAAATGTAGATGGCAGCACCAACAAATATCAAAGTTAACAAGTTTGTTACTTTATGACAGGAACTCGATTACTAATAAAGAATTCAGAATTTTGATTATTTTCCCACTTAAAGTAGTGGTATATGGTTTCGTACCGTTACCATGGCAGTTCCATTTCGCGGATAAAATTCGCATTAATGATTATACTTTACGAATTACTCTTAAATGATTATACTTTACGAATTACTCTTACGAATAGTTTCGTTTGTAAACGGGAAGTAATCATGCGCTAAATTGAAAAATATATTTAGTATATTACTACTTTGTGTAAAAAGTACTTTTCAAATTGGCTAACTCAATTTTTCTGTATTCTAGTGTACTTACAATGTTATATTTATAACGGCAAAAATTATTTTCCATCTTTCCAGCATGTTAAAATAATATTAAAAATTATAAGCTAAACACGTAAAATGTTAACCTTCATATGACCATACACATGATTTTTCTAGATTTAACTACATTATATTTAAAGATTAGAATTTTAAAAGAAGCTAATAGATTGAGTTTGAAATTTCTACTATTAGCTCACTTTCTTCCTATATCTTCTTCAAATTTTCAATCGTTAATAAAATACTTTTTATTCATCCACTCAAGTTCAAATACATTTTTTAAACTTGTAGTAAATGGCACTTTATGTTAATACAGTTTTTCACATTTTAATTTTTTTTATTTTATTTTTATTTTAAAAATTTTTTTTGTTGACACCTAAGTAGGAATTGACTTTAAAAAAAATTTATTTAATTAATTAATTTTCAGTCGTTAGTAAAATACTTTTTATTCATCCACTCAAGTTCAAATACATTTTTTTAAAACTTGTAATAGATAACACTTGATGTTAATACAGTTTTTTCACATATTAATGTTTTATATATATATATATTACTTGTTAAGAATCAATTGAGTGAAAAAAAATTCGCGAATTGGGCTTAAACTTGCATTTTGGGGGAAGAATTCATGACTATTTTCGAACACAATATGAATGAATGCTCAGCAGATACGAGTAATAAGTAGTTATTATTTATTTCTTAATGATAGTGTGATTGTTCCAATCAAATTAATATGTATTATAAAAATTATTGTAAATATATAATTTTGTTTTGGTAAAAAAATTACATGCTTGTAAAAGCTGAATACTTCTAAAGGGCCCCCACTCAAAAATGTGTACCTCGAAGTCCGAATTTTAAATTTATTTATTTATCACATATTTTGTACGAATTAAATTAATTTTTTGTTAATAAACTCAGCGATTTGAATGCCAGCTGCTGCAACACTATTCGAAATAAAACATTTTAATCTCCACTGTGTTGCCACTGCCTGAAATAAAATATTTTTATCTTCCAAGCCCCAGCGTGTTGACGTTCAATAAAAAGTAAAGTATTTAACGTTCAATTTTAATTTGCTTGTGCGTGATAAACAAACCAAACTATTTTTAAAAAAATAAATGCAGTTCTTAAGAGAATATTTTTTCTGCTTTTTAAGCTGATTTGATTTAAATCAAAATGCATTTAATGAAGATATGTCTAATTAGAAGTATTTAATATTTTCATATAATGACACTAGATGAACTTATTAAAATTATTATATTTTTTTCCGTTTTATGATAACTATTTTATATGCGAGCGCTTATTTATATTAAAAAATTCCATTTAACTCTGAGATAATACTGTATTTGTTAATAAATAACATTTTGGATGAGGCAAAGGGAATTTATAATTCCACCTGGCAGAATTACATTCTTTTATACATATGTAAACTTTCGATTAGTTCTTAATTATATATATATATAAACCCACCTGTCTGTCATATAGGAGGGACCTCAGAACATATGTTCTGAATATTCTCATATTTCATACTTGCCTGAAAACGTTCGGCGTTTTATAGAATGCGGAAGTTTCATACTTTGCCGGTTTTAAACGTCTGGAAACGTCAATTTTAACGTCAAACGTTTTAAACGTCTGGGAATAGATTTTACTAGTCTGCGAATAGACGTCTGGAAACGTCAATTTTAACGTCAAACGTTTTAAAACGTCTGAGAATACATTTTACTAGTCTGGGAATAGACGTCTGGAAACGTCAATTTTAACGTCAAACGTTTTAAACGTCTGGAAACGTCGATTTTAACGTCAAACGTTTTAAACGTCTGGGAATAGATTTTACTAGTCTGGAAACGTCAATTTTAACGTCAAACGTTTTAAACGTCTGAGAATAGATTTTACTAGTTTTTTTGGAATTTCTGTATCAATGTTCATCCATTCTTCCATCATAACTGTTTTGATGTCGTGTTTTCGTACTCTAATCTCCAGTTCTTTCCAAATGTGTTCTATGGGGTTTAAATCTAGCGACTGAGGTGGTGTTTTCGAAACCTGTGCAAAATTACAGAGACCCCACAGGCAAACGTTGAGAGCCGTCTGCTTAGGATCGTTATCCTGATAAAAAAATTAAGTTGTTTCCGATACCCAAATTTTTGGCTAATAATTTTAAATTTGTTTCTTAAAATATTTAAATAAAGAGAATGATTCATTGCTCCATCCATAAATAACCAAATTATCTAGTCCTGATGCTGCCACGCACCCCCACACAAGAACACCTCCACCGCCATGCTTAACTGTTCCGGCTAAGTTCCTAGAATGAAGTTCCTCATTTTTTCTTCTCCAAACAGTTATTCGACCATCGGAACCCAAAATGTTAAATTTGCTTTCGTCAGCAAATAGGACATTATTCCAGTACGTTTCGGGTGTAATTTATCTTCGATTTTGCGAATGAAAGCCTAAGCTTTCTGTTTTTCTCACTAACAAAAAATGCTTTACGGGCAGAACGCTCATGTCATCCAGCTTCTCTGAGAACTCGTCGAACAGTTTCAGGTGAAAGTGAAGTAGAAAACTTTGCATTCAATTCTGCAGAAACTTTTACAGCACTCAAACGTGGGATTTTCACAAATTTTCTAATAATAAATCTCTCATCACGTTTAGTTACCTTTCTCGGTCGACCTTTTCTTACCTCGTTTTCAATCCGATTTTCTTCTTTAAAGCGTTTTATCACATACTGCACCGTAGAATGGGATAAATTAACTAACAAAGCGATATTTCGAATTGATTGCCCACAAATATGGTGAAACATTATCCATTTTCGAATGCTGTTAATTTCTTTATTGTAATTTCTTTACGACTGCGACCCGTTTTTCAATAATAAATAGAATATTATGAAGTAAACAATAAAAAATTAAAGCAGACGATTTTTTAAATGCCACCACAATGCAAAAATTAAAAAAAAAGCGGCAAACGATCATTCTAATTCTGATTTTGTCCAAAAATATTTCAGTGTACGAAGACTTTTGTGAGATAAAATGTTTGTCATTTTTTGATTATTAACTTCTTAAAAATAAAGTTTCCCTTATGTTTTAAAAGTATTTCATGCAATTTTGTTACGAATAGATTATAGACCTTATTATTATTGAAATCTCATTCAGAAAGTTTACTTTTAATTAATGTTCCCTATTTCAATTAAGCCTTATTTCAATGAAAATTATAAGTGTACGAACATTTTTGGGAGCCACTGTATATAATTCAGAAATAAAGGTAAGTAATATTTTAATATACAATTTTAATACCGAGTGCCATTCCATTCTGTATGGAACTATCAGTAATTTTTATTTTGTAGTTGCTTCCTGAATTTACTAAAATTAATTCTTAGTTTAGCAACAGGTACTGGAATGTGATCAAAATATTAAATTTGTTCTGAACTTCCATAATACTTTATGTATTTACTTATTAAAGTATAAAGCATACTTTATTAATTGGTCATTTTGTTCCCAAGAAGCAATATAAAACCTAATTGTATATTTATAAAGCATCCTGTACTTATGATTGAAACTCTTATTACACGCTTACAATTGAAACTGTTTATATAATTCTCTATTTTATTTTGAGAAATTCTGTAATTTCAATATCGTAAATAACCGATTATTATTATTTAAGATAAAAACGTGCAACCATCTGTTTTGAACACCCTATGTAATAATTACAAGTATAATAAAATTTTACATCATGCAAATCACAGAGAAATGTGTCCATACATTTTTTTATTCATCTGGTCTTGATACAAAAACTTTTAATTTGTGTGCATTCAGCATTTCAGTTTGAAAACTTTTCCGTAACAGAAAATGAACGTCTGTACTTACTTAAAAAAAAAAAAAAAGAAGAAGATAGAATCTGAAAGGTTTCAGATTTTAAATTACGTCCAAAGGGACGTTTTTTAAACATTTTGTATGTTACTTTTCTTTATTAAATATCATGTTCTTCGCATTTAAATTCGCATAAAATTCAGTTAAAGAACAATATCGCAAAATAATTTGAATCTGAGTTTGTCTTTAGAATTTCCTACACACAGTCTCACGCGCTGCAGATCAAAATGTTTTCTTCTGTACGACGTTGCCATCGCCGGCTTTGAAATCCTCCAGTTTGTTCATCAAAAATTCGTTAAAGTTTTACAAAATATGAAATCGTTCATAAAACAAATTTCAAATTCGGGCTTTCAGATGCCTACAGTGTTTCACAAAAGTGATGGGACACTTGTGCTTTACAAAAGGAAACTGTGGTAAAATAAATTAAAAAAACATAAAAATTTTTTGTGGGTGTGTTTCATACTTAAATTTAATAACAATTATTACATAACATACATTTTCTCAAAATATTAAAATATTAATTTAATAAAAATACAATTGTTTAGAACGGAACAAAAAATGGCTCACATAAGTGATGGGACACTTACTTTTCCATCAAATATTTATCCAAAAATTTTACTTTTTAAAAGGTTTTAATATTTTGTTGGATTTCCTTTTACTTTTAAAACATGATTTAATCTTCTTGGGATGGATTCGACTCATTTTTTTGTGATTTTACCCCATTCTCCTCGAAGCACCGATTTTAATTGTTGTTTTGAAGAAATGGTGTGTTTGCGAATTCTTGATTCCAATTCTTGCCAAATATTCTCTATGGGATTTAAGTCTGGAGATTGTGTGGTGTTTTTATTATTTCAGGACAGTTATACAGCAGCCAGAGTCTGACGTTCAAAGCAGTGTGTTTGGGGTCATTGTCCTGGTAGAATTTAAAATGGTTACGAAGGTTCAATTTTCGTGCTGAAGATTTCAAATTTTGATTTAATATGCCAATATACTTGTACTGATCCATTATACTGTCAATAAAAACAAGATTACCAACTCCAGCGGACGACATACACCCCCATACCATAACTCCTCCTCCACCATGTTTTACTGTTGGCACCAAGTTCTGTTCGGGAAATTCTTCCCTGGGTTTTCTCCACATCAAGATTCTACCGTCAGAACCAAATATATTAAATTTACTCTCATCAGCAAATATAACTTCATTCCAGTAATCAGAATTCTTATTTATGTTGGATTTTGCGAAAGCCAGTCTGAGTTTTCTATTCTTTTCACTTACGAAGAATTTTTTCCTGGCTGCTCTACCGTGATATCCAGTAGATCGAATTACTCTCCTAATAGTCTCAGGATTAACAATTACTCCATATAATGCTTGTAAATCAGCAGCAACTTTAGGAGCACTCATTCTTGGATTTTTTTTAATATTTCGAACGATAATTCGCTTTATTCCATTGGATAGCTTTGATGGTCGGCCAGGTCTTCTTTTAT
>KK119978.1:206090-218217 GCA_000611955.2 Stegodyphus mimosarum | reverse complement strand
AAAAATATTTTTATTGCTTACTTCAGACGATTTTTGTTGCATAGTCTAATGGTGTCCCATCACTTATGTGAACCATTTTTTGCTCCGTTCTAAACAATTGTATTTTTATTAAATTAATATTTTAATATTTTGAGAAAATGTATGTTATGTAATAATTGTTACTAAATTTAAGTATGAAACACACCCACAAAAAATTTTTACATTTTTTTTAATTTATTTTATTACAGTTTCCTTTTATAAAGCACTAGTGTCCCGTCACTTAGGCATCTGGAAGCCCAAATTTGAAATATGGAATTTGTTTCATGAACGATTTCATATTTTGTAAAACTTGAACGAATTTTTGATGAACAAACTCGAGGATTTCAAAGCGGGCCACGGGAACGTTGTACAGAAAAAAACATTTTTATCTGCAGCGCGTAAGACTGTGTGTAGGAAATTCTAAAGATAGGCTCGGTTTAAAATTATTTTTCGATATCGTTCTTTAATTGAATTTTATGGTTTAAATGCGAAGAATATTCGCAGCAGGATGACGGCATTCAAAATTCGATGACTCTAGGTACCGTCGTTTTATCACAATGCGAGAAACATCCATACATTTATGCACATTCTTCATTATTTAATTTCTTTGAATATAATACAGGGCTGCAATATTTTGTAGCAACAGTTTGAAAAGTGATACAGACTTTTAATGTTTCCGACGCAAAACGAAAACAATAGTCCTTCAGGGACAAAGCCCTTTGGACTAAAAAAAAAGTATTGTGTACTTTGATTTTGGAAAATAAAAGAAATATTTAAAAAAAAAAACTGGATTATTTATGGGACGATTCAATATTTTCTTCCGACTTACACTCCTTGGTTGTTCTCCATATGCTTCTCGTTTTACATTCAGGAGGTCTTGCAAATTCAGTTTTTTAATTCGATCATCGATAATCTTTGGGAAACATTTAAGTGAAATTATGCGTAGCTGCAGCTTCGTGCATAACACTTCTGTAGCGGCATAGTGCAAAGGAAAGCTTGTCGAACCGTATCCAATTTTTCATGTCCCGGCCGCTCTCCGTTCCCATGGTTCCAATAATTCCGCCCGATTATGCTCCCGGCACCGAATTTGGCGATCGTGTCGTCTTCCGCGCTCCCTGATAGTGACACCGAGCCTCATTTATCGTGAATCGAAGGGGAAACCGGAGGGGAAGGGAACCCACCAGCACCCGGAGGGTGTCGTATGAGGGGTGCCAATAATTTATGGAGCGAAGAGAAAATCCCTGGAAATCGGGGCCATAAATCATGATACTGGAAAAGGGAAGGCAACAGTTTTTTTCCCCTTTTTCCGAGTGGTATGTCAGCGAAAAGATGCCAAATTTGGCGAGATATCTTTAATCTTTAGGAAAACCATTCGATGCGTTTCATGAGAATTTCGGCGTAAAAATTAATAATAAGTATGGTAATAATTAGTAATAAGTATGGTAAATAATAATAAGTATGCTAAGTAATAAGTATGGTAATAATAAGTATGGTAAGTAATAAGTATGGTAATAATAAGTATGGTAATAATAAGTATGATAAGTAATACCTACTTAATAAGTATGGTATTAATAAGTATCGTAAGTTATTATAAGTATGGTAAGTATTAATAATAAGTATGGTAAGTATTAATAATAAGTATGGTAAGTATTAATAATAAGTATGGTAAGTAATTAATAATAAGTATGGTAAGTAATTAATAATAAGTATGGTAAAAATTAATAATAAGTATGGTAATAATTAGTAATAAGTATGGTAAATAATAATAAGTATGGTATGAATAAGTATGGTAATAATAAGTATGATAAGTAATAAGTATGGTAATAATAAGTATCGTACGTAATAATAAGTATGGTAAGTATTAATAATAAGTATGGTAAGTAATTAATAATAAGTATGGTAAGTAATTAATAATAAGTATGGTAATAATTAGTAATAAGTATGGTAAATAATAATAAGTATGGTAATAATAAGTATGATAAGTAATAAGTATGGTAATAATAAGTATGATAAGTAATAAGTATGGTAATAAGTATGATAAGTAATAAGTATGGTAAGTATTAATAATAAGTATAGTAAGTAATTAATAATAAGTATGGTAAGTAATTAATAATAAGTATGGTAATAATTAGTAATAAGTATGGTAATAATAAGTATGGTAAGTAATAATAAGTATGGTAAGTAATAATAAGTATGGTAAAAATTAATAATAAGTATGGTAATAAGTAAGTATAATAAGTAATATATTAATAATAAGTAATATATTAATAATAAGTATTTACGAATAAGACTGTCTTGACTATGATGCGTTGCTTTAGTAATTAGATGTATTAGTAATTGCTTAAGTAATTAATTAGATCGTACGTGCGTTAAAACCGTAAAAGAATTTTTCATCCGGCCATTCCATAATATCGGGAATTTGAAGTTTTAACGGAATTATTTACAACTTTTCTACAGCTATGTGCTGGGAAAAAGGACATTTAGCGGCCACGGTTTAGATACCTTTTTACGTAACAATTTTCGTTCCATTTCTAACTCAATTCCAATTTACTTACAGTAAAATGCCCTCGTAATTTTCACTAATTAATGGAAAGAACAAAACGACAAGATTTAACTAAGTCATATACGCAGATATCTAAACGAACAAGGTCAAGGAAAACGGGTACAAGTTCCGATTAGTAAAAGATACCGCTTCTTATGGCTATTTTTACTACCGTATGCTTCTCACTATTTTAACAAGATGAATTTACATCATTCTAATAACTCTACATGCTATGTAAAACGTGCGGGTAAAAACGCAAAACTCCGCTCTTCTCTAAAGGCTCAGTGTTCCATACTATTCTAGTCTATGTGACGTATAGTGTACAAGGGTATTGTAATCTATATTAATTTTTGCCCAACGGGGATAATGGTTAGTGACGGCTGACCAAAGAGTTCGAATGTGCGGCATGGGGGTGTTCTAAATATGCGTCGAGCCGAAGGTCCTCTCGAGAGGTTAGTGGTAGTAGAAGAGGGGTGCTTTCCATCAAAATTGGGGGGGAACTGAGCAAAGTCGTACTGTTACTTGCATGGTGCTCAAAGGTCATGATTAGGTTATTTCGAAACAAGGAAATCGAAGAAATTAGCAATGCCCTCGCCGGGACTCGAACCACACGGACCTCTCGAATACGCGCCGAGCGTGCTGACCACTACACCACGTGGGTATGCCAAGGCGGCGGGAGAAATACCTTATAATATTACTGTCAGACAAGTTGTAGAGGCATTAGGTTATTTCGAAGCAGGAGACATGAAAAATGAGCAACGCCTTCGCCGGGAATCGAACCACGGACCTCTCGGTTACGCGTCGAGCATGCAGACGACCACTACACCACGAAGGCACGCTAAGAATGTGGGAGATATACCTTATACACTCCCCTTTTTAAAGGACGACTAGGGTTTTAGGGGACCTAGTCGCGAAATCCTGGGTGTGGAGAGTCATCATCCACAACCCTTTTAGTTCGGGCGCCACTGTAGAGACATTAGGTTATTTACGAAGCAGATGAGATAAAAAATTAGCAACGCCTTCGCCGGGAATCGAACCTCGGACCTCTCGGTAACACGTCGAGCATGCAGACCACTACACCACGAAGGCATGCGAAGAAGGCGGGAGAAATACCTTATAAAGTGATATAAGTCACAACAACAAGAAATACCATTTTCATGAAAAAAATGAGCTTTGAATAAAAGACAAGTTTTCCAGTAATTAACGATGAATGATATAATTCCAGTCATAATCGTATCATCCGCGCATTACTTTCAAAACCTATTTTACAAACTACTAATATAACCCAAACTTTGTTATGCAAAGAACACCAAATGCTGTTTGAAATTACACTCACAATGCATTTTAATCCGCCCCCAAAATGCAAATATTTGGCGACAACTGGCGATCTTTTCCAGCGATGTACATACAACCCCAGAGAGAGAGAGAGAGAGAGAGATCTCCGTTCACGACCATCCAAGCAGAAACTGGGGAGCTTTGGCGATAATCAAGTTAATGAAACAGAAGGAGAAGTAACCGCGGCGGTGACTGGCCGCTTTTACACGGGCCCTCGCACGGGCCATTTGTATTCGCTCTAAGAATAACAAAGTGGCGGGTTTTGGCGGCCCGATCGATTGGCCTTTTGCGTACCCTGCCACAATCGATGGCAAAAGATTTAATCGGTTTGGTATTTCGAATAGCCCGATTACGAATCGGTGAAGTGGATTGATCCGAGGCGTACGGTTCCCCGCACTTCGAAATTGCAAACGGATCCCGAACTGGCGAAACAGTAAAGTTCACTGGAAATGCTAAAATCCAGTTAGTCGAGTTATGTTCTAATAGAATTGTGAGAAATGTCACGAGAAGAAAGATACGAAACACAATAAGAAAAATATATAGGGTCATTCTTGACAGATAATCATTCCAAATCGAATTTTGGTCTCTGCCAGAGTAATCGAGTAACTACAGAGGCTGTTCGCACATTTTTTAGACCATGTATATTGTATTCACAAAACTAAATTACATAAAATTGTGTTTTAAATATTCTATTTGACATCCCTTTTTCTGAACTATCGTTCGACACCGCAATTTCCAGGATAACAATCCCTTTTGAAGTGTCAGAAGAGGTATTCTATCCTATTCCTCCCGAACAGCTTTCCAGAGTCCTGTTAGGGTTTTGGGACAACGTTTGGATAATGCAGTTTTCAAAAGCACAAAAATCCGTAGCTGACACATCGGGAGATTAAGTAGGGATATCACTGAAGGGTATGGGCCTTGATACCAGATTTTTATTCCATTTCTTTTAGGAAATTTACAGTGAATTTTGATGTGTGACAGCTAGCTTTGTCCCGATGGAGTCTCACAGATGGATGGCACTGTAGGTAAAGCGATGGTATTTCATTCAGAAAAATGGGCGATAAAATGTGTTCCCGATAGTATTTGGAGTTAATCTTGACATTCTTTCGCACTCTCTTTATTTTTAACTTGCCATTATAAGAAAAACCAGCAACCATCATGAATCCCTTAGAAAAATTTTCGTTCCATTCTTTGCACCATGTACTTAAATTTTTTTCTCCCCTTTTATGATAATAAATGGCTCTTTTTTTGTTACAGTCATTTAAATACACCCACGCTTCATCTATTGTGACAATTCTTTTCCATTTTTCTTTGGATAAGTGTTTCTCATACAGAATTCTGCAGCGTGTCCCGCGTCGAGCAATACGCTTTGGAAGAAGACGATGCACATTGCGTTTTTTCGCTTTCTTAAGATTTAAATCGACGTTTATCATTTTGTTTACGGCGGACACCGAGCATTTTAATGGTTTTGCAACTGTCCTTCGACTAGGGGGATTTTCTTTTAAGATTAAACAACGTACCTTTGCAATAGTCGAAGACGTCCGTTTTTTCCTGGGATACTTGTTTGGAATTTTTGGCCCACTGGAGGCTCCAATTGGACGTTTTTTTCCTTTCTTGTGGACGATATTACCTATCGACGCTTTAGATATCACAAAACCATGACTATCCCATCGTTTTTGGATAACGGAGTATGCCTATTTCTCTTCGGAAAGAGCGTCAATGTAGCCTTCGAACCACTGCTTTGTTAAATTCGCCATTTTGAATAAAAACAAAACTTTCGAACCACAGATGATCATTTTGACTTTCAAAAACATAGTACAATTGCAATTACTTCTTTTGCAGCAAACGATTTTTTATTACCGCTTACCAAAATCGTCTAAAAAATGTGCGAACAGCCTCTGTATTCGAACTGGGATTCAATCTATTACTGAAGACGCATTATTCCGATTTTATGATAATTCTTGATATTGTAACTGATTAATGCATCCAATGTTGTTTAAATACCACTGATGATTACCGATATACTAATTAAAAAAATCTGATGTGTACACCACATGATTTCCTTGTACGGAATATTAAATTATACGCATTTTTTCCTGCATTTCATTTCAACTTATTGAATTGAATTAAATCTACTTCGTCGATAGCGCATAAACTACAATAAAATAACTGCACTCTTTAAAATTCTTTATAGCGATATTCTGGCGCTAGGTTTACTTAACAGCGTTACATCTCATTCATTTTATAACTCAGAATGCACAAAAAGTTATATCATCCGAAGAATTATCTAATCGTTGTAGCATGTTCTATTCAAATACTATGATAGATCTAAAACGACGTGTAAAAGAAATTAAATAAAAAAAAAAAAAAAACAGTTTTTCGCAGACGATAATGCGCTTGCGCTACTCCTAAACATTCTTCTCTGCCGGAAACAGACTGGCGACAATACTTTTTACTAATATGAAACATTTGTTTTCTCGAATTTCATTAGAGATGTATTTCTCATTCAATTAATTCAGTTCTCACTTCGCAGCAAGGCAAAAATAATAAAAACACATAAAAAAATCTGAAAGATTTCAGATTTTAAATTACGTCCACAGACGCATTTTTTTAACGTTTCGTGTGCTACCTTTTTTTATTAAATATCATGCACTACGTACTCAAACCATAAAATTCAGTTCAAAATCAATATCGCAAAATCATTTTAAAATGAACATATCTTTAGAATTTCCGAAAGTCTCGTGCGCTGGAGATAAAAATGTTTTTTTTTTTTTTTCCGTACAGTGTTGCCATTGCTCGCTTTGAAATCATTTAGTTTGTTAATCAGAAATTCGTCGAAATGTTACAAAACATAAAATCGATAATAAAGCAAATTTCAAATTCAAAATTAGGGCTTCCAGATGCCCATATTCGCAGTAGGATTACGTCATTCAAAATTCGATGGCTCTAGGTTTTATCACAATGCGAGAAACATGCATACATTTATGCAGATTTTTCATTTTTTAAAATTTAATGCAGAGCAATAACATTTAGTGGCAACAATTTGAAAAGTGAAACGGGCATTCAGAGTGAATCGACGCAAAATCGCAAAACGAAAGTAATAGTCCTTCGGGACTTAAATCCCTTTGGACTAAAAATATTTCTGAGAATTGTCAGAACGTGCGGGCGCACGTTACTCACGGGAAGCGCTTCAATTTAGAGCGGTTAGCAGTCAAAGGGTTAAGGTTTCATGTCAAGGGAAAGTCAAAGGGTTCGTGTCAAGTCGAATAAAAGTCACTGCGGTGTCTCCTACCGAAAAATTTAGGGCGCTAGCAAATCAAACTCTTTAATGACGGTAAACAGATGAATGACCATTTACAGATTTGTATAAAACTGTGTAATTACTGCGAATCGGTTTGTTTTAATTATGATAAGCTATGGCCGTCTGTCTAAAACAAGGGAGGACTTCTTAAGAAACCTTTGCTCATATTCACAGTATTTAAAAATATAAGAGCATCATCTTTTTCATCATTGCATTTTAAGTGCCCCACCCCCGTCGCAAAAGACAGTACACACTTAAAACATCCAAGCCTTCTCCGCGACTCGCACCGGGACCCAAAGATACGGTAACCCGGACCCAAGGATAGATAGGATTATATAGTACTAAAGGTAGGAAAGTAAAAAAATTTTTAGATTTATAAGAAGAATTTTTAAAAGAAATAATCAAAAAATATTTAGAATCTCATATCTTTCCATGAATGAAGTTAATACTGTATTTAAGGAAGACAGATGTTCAGACTTTGCGATGATTTTGACAATGAAAACGTTTCCTCAAGTAAAAATAATTTGCCGAATTCTACATAAAGGTGAGTTATAATAAAATCTTTCAGAATAAATATTCGTTCTAAAACGACGTTTTTTCGTCTAAAACGACGACTTCTTTGCTCTTAATTGCGCCTTTGCAGCTTTTAATTCTTTCATTTACGCAAATCCAATAAACTACATTTTCCTTATTTTTATTCTGAATTCCATACTGATAACCTTTATACAGGACTAAAGGTTTTTTCCCTTTAGTTTCAATAATGTCTAAAACATCCCCATTGATTAACGTAAGATGTGAAAATAACAGCTAATATTGCGACAGAATTACAAATAGAATGAAATTAAAAATTTCGAGGGAAGCTTCACGGCGACTAATTTATTCACAAATAGTTAATATTAAAACAGAATTATGAAACTAAAGATTTCGACAGAAGACAGACGAGTTATAAGGTATATCTCCAGCCTTCTTCGCATGCCTTTGTGGTGTAGTGGTCTGCATGCTCGACGCATAACCGAGAGGTCCGTGGTTCGATTCCCGGCGAAGGCGTTTCTTATTTTTCACCTCTCCTGCTTCGTAATAACCTAATGTCTCTACAACTGGCGCCCGAGCTACAAAGGTGGCGGATGATGATTTTCCACCTTCGGGATTTGGCGATTGGGTCCCCAAAACCCTAGTCGCCCTTTAAAAGGGGGAGTATATAAGGTATTTCTCCCGCCTTCTTCGCATGCCTTGGTAGTATAGTGGTCTGCATGCTCGACGCGTAACCGAGAGGTCCGAGGTTCGACTCCCGGCGAAGGCGTTGCTTATTTTTCACCTCCCCTGCTTCCTAATAACCTAATGTCTCTACAGAGTAACTTATTCGCAAAGAAACTGCTCAGCTCTTTTTAATGACTCATCGTAACATCTCCTGAGAAGCTGTGGGAGGGGACTGTGCTCTCCGATTTCACGGGAACAGGAAGAATTTTGATAAACACGGAAAGAGGAATAGCGGAAACAGAACTAATTCGATGTTTCACCGACTTCGCTAAAGAGCCCGAGTTCCCGATCAGCGCGCGTTTGTCTTTTGGCTACGTCTCTCTAAGCGATTGCTACACTAGGCCGTAATTTAGGCCCTTGATTGGCTTCGCCGACTTAATTTAAGATTTAGCGGCGAACTACTTAAGAATCTTGATAGCTTCGGCTGTACCTTTCAGTTAGCTTCAGTTAAGCTAGCTAAGTTTAACTTGATATTAATTTAAGTCCAAGCCCAAGTGGAGGCTTTGCTGTACGCTTCGAGTTAGGAGCTCATTGTGTCATGTTTATTTTGAGAAATAAAGGGTAGTTAACCATTCTAGAGTCTTACGTCTCTGTTCAGACACTCAAGCGATTATTCGCTTATTAGTGTTTGGGGTTTTTTAAATTATTGAACTGTGAATGAAATATGTGAAACCCCACAAAATAATTATTTACAAGAGGATTTTATACATCGTCTGCAAACGCTATAAAGGAATGTACGTAGCGTATTCGGAAACTAAGTACCGTTTCATTCTAGCCCCGTCGCAGCGCTGTGGTAGGCGTCCCGCGCATGCGCACTAGTCTTTCTTGTTCACTGACTTTCAATTGTCGCTATTTTGGTTGCTGTATGCTGTGTTTTTAGATTGCTGTACACATTCAAAATGTTTAAGACAATTAGTTCTCCCGCTGACTGTAAGATTCGTGCCGTGATTAAGTTTTTGAACGCGAGGAATGTTAAACTGGCCGAAATTTATCGTCAAGTGAAAGAAGTTTACGGTGAATACGCGATAAGTGATGGAATGGTGAGAACGTGGGTAAGAATGTTTAATGCAGGTCGAACAAATGTCCACGCCGAGGCTCGGAGTGATCGGCCTTCTGTTGTCGCCGATGATTTGGTAAGGAAAGTGGATGAAGCAATTCGTGAGAACAGACGCTTCTCGCTTCACAATGACAACTCTTTCAAAGGCATTTCCACAAATTTCACGTACTGTTTTGTTCGAAATTGTGTCTCACCGCTGGAATTATCGCAAAATGTGTTCCCGATGGGATCCAAAAATGCTCACTGACGTTCACAAAACAAAGCGACTTGGTAGTGCCCCGACATTTCTCACGCGGTACAGTGAGGAGGGAGAAAACTTTTTAAACGAAATTGTGACAGGTGATGAAACTTGGGTGTGTCATTTCACACCAGAATCGAAATAACAATCGATGGAGTGGAGACGCACTCATTCTCCGAAAAAACAAAAGTTCAAAGGGACAATGTCGTCACAAAAAATCATGTGCACTGTCTTCTGGGATAGGAAAGGCGTTTTGCTTACCGAATTTCTTCCCAGAGGTGAAACCATTAATGCGGCACGATATTGTGAGACTTTAACAAAACAAAGGCGTGCCACTCAAAACAAACGAAGAGGAATGCTGAGTAAAGTAATTGTGTTGCTCCGTGACAATGCTCGGCCCCATACTGCCGGTGTCACTCGATCGTTAATTCAACAGTGTCATTGGGAGCAGTTCGATCACCCGCCGTACAGCCCGGACTTATCGTCGTCCGACTATCACTTGTTCCTGCACATGAAGCGCGAGCTTGGTGGCAAGCGCTTTGGATCTGATGATGACACGAAAAATGCTGTGGAGTCGGGGTTATCGAAACTGGCGGGAAGTTTCTTTGACGATGGTATACAAAAACTGGTCACCCGCTATGACAAGTGTTTGATCATTGGCGGAAACTATGTTGAAAAATAGTTTAAGTCATGTATTTTCATGTAAAAATAAAATTGGATTCGAAAAAATTGTTTTACTATTTTTTTTCTTTTCAAAACGGTACTTAGTTTCCGAATAGGCCTCGTAAAACAACTGGGTATGAATTAAAACTAATACAAAATTACTGTCGGGAACAAAATACCGGCACTTTTGGTAAGTTTCCAAGAACCACATCCAGCGTGAAACAAGAAAAGAAAAAAAAAAGACTTCTTTCGAAACTCGCGCATAAATCTATATAATCCAATGTACAGAGAACTCCCGCCTGAACTTGGGAACAATTAGTCTTCATTTCTGGCGGCAGGTCAGGCACATTTGGAACGAAAAAGAACACCAAGCTTTTCCTGCTCCGATACCACGCTGGGAGCAGTCTAAGCGCTTATATTAAGATAAATGATGTTGTCTTAGAGCTGCACCCATCAAGACGATTCCTGCCGGGCAAATACTCTTAAGACCTCTGGAGCTGATGACGCAAATAAAATGATCAAATTGTGGCTGCCTGTTTGGTAAGAGTCAGCGAATCAAGCATAGGACGAACAGGAAGTTCATTAGAATAGAACGTTTTCGATTAGCATTCGAAGAACCTAGTAACAGTAAAAGCGCTTTTAAATTGATATATATATATATATATATTATAAAAAGTAAACTCTCCATATTACATCTCCTAGCAACGGAAATTCAATTTAAAAACATTATTGAAAAAGTATTTTTCAGAATTAAAAAAATTATAGAATTTTCAATCCTCCTTGCTTTAAACACAGTTAAGGAAAAACTAAATCGAAAAAATGCCAAAATCAAAAGTAAACTTTTTAAGTATTGAAAAACCAGTTATTGTTATGGATAGCAGATTAATCGACTTATCAAGGGGATAAACTAATCTACCATCAATTAACAGTAACTAAAATAAGAGAGCACTGTTTTAATAACAGCCTGCTCTCTATGTATTATATCTCCAAGAAACTTTGTAGTTTTGTCGCCAATTTAGGCTAAACTTTCTTCAATAGAAAACTACTTATTACGACAACCCTTTTGCTTCCATCTCTTAATACGTACTTGCATTTCAGTCATTTGGTTTTAAAGTTTCGAAGGCAAGTTGGTTCATTTTTGCTTACTAGTTTATTTTTTACTACAGTTTTTAACTTTAATTTTATGGATTATTTCTTATAATCTTCTTATGAGTTTTTAAATTTGTTGTTGAATCTACTTTTGTTTTTACTTTTGTGTTTGAAATGGAAAGAGAGTGTTGGGGATATGTCTTCTAAACTAAGCGTCTCGTTCAGATTAATTGAGTTCTTACTGAAAAAAATTTTAATCTTAAAGATTATTTGCTTTTCAGCAGGGTTCTTTTGGTTTAGTGACAAATATCTTTATTTGATTGAGTATCAATTAGTGATTTGAATCTAGAAAATAATTTGACGCTTACTTGGAAGTAAGATGAAACACTTTATTTTAGTTACTGTTAATGGATGGTAGATTGGTTTATCCCCTTGATAAGTCGATTAATCTGCTATCAATTACAATACCTGGATTTTCAATACTTAAAAAGTTTACTTTTGATTTTGGCATTTTTGCCATTTAGTTTTTCCTTAACTGTGTTTAAACCAAGGAGGACTGAAAATTCTATAATTTTTTTAATTCTGAAAAATACTTTTTCAATAATGTTTTTAAATTGAATTTCCGTT
>KK119978.1:169668-190475 GCA_000611955.2 Stegodyphus mimosarum | reverse complement strand
GAAAAAAAAAAAAAAAAAAAAAAAAAAAAAAAAAAACTTTGGGCGTATGTAAAATCTGAAAGCTTTCAGATTTTTTTTTGGGGAGGGGTCATTTTTACTATTTTTTCTTAACATATTTTAACTAGAAGTACCTTCGTCGAGAACTTGAACTGACCCATGCTCCCATCACGCGGCAGTTTAGCAGATTTTTAAAATAAATTGAATCGAAGAACACCGTTACCCTTTGAGGCAACCTATCACCGACGACTTATGTTAGTCGTCAACGCGCAGGTCACCTGTATGGAAAAACACGAGGAATTTAGATAGACTATTCCAAATAAAATTAAACTGAAGGGCAACAGCAACCATCCAGGCAAGCCCATAGATCGCCTTTATGGAGCAGCACAATAAGTTTATTTAGATTATTGAAATAAAACTAAACTGAAAGACAACAGTGCTCGTCAAAGCAGTAAGTCATCACTGACTTAGGGTTCACGATTACCAGTGGTCAGTGCCTAGTCACCATTGATGAACTGTTATCCTTTTATCGGTTGTGGTATCCTTGGGCTCAAATTCGAATCCCCGAGAGGGCTTGGGTGTTTGTAAGCGCCTCATGTCTTCGCAGCAGAGAGGCACTTAAAATAAACGGCGAACCGAAAGTCCTCAGAAGAGGTTTGTGGAAAGGAAGAAGATCCTTAAATCCCTTCCGATGTAGCTTCTGCTTCAAAACTGGGTTGGAAATGAGAAAAGTCGTCAACGGCAGACGTTCCACGCCCCGATAGAATTCCTAACTTGTTCTGATGTTGCTGTCAGACAATTCACAAAACTATTATTTTGTTAGTTTATTTGTATACCCCCTTGCATGAGTTTTAAACAATACATAGCATCCTCTTTCATGTTACAGAATTCAAAGATATTGTTACGAATTTCACATTTATTTGGCTATTTATTTAGAATTGTAATTAGAATTCCTTTTCTATTTTCCCGTGCAACGCAGACGATTTTTGAAGAGAAAGCTACGTCGGGAAAAAAAAATAAATAAATAAAAAAAATAAAATAAAAGAGGGCGCGCATTTAATGTTTAATAAATAAATATCTCGTAATTACTGTTGCCATTCAGAAAAAGCTAGAAAAATTGAGATTGTTTTACTGACAATTAAAAAGCTTATAAAAGCAGAATTAAAACACCTCATCTCAGTTGTTGTTGTTGTAGCTGTAAAAAGCGAATTGCTGTTCGTTTACTTAATGCTGTATTGATTGTAGCGACTTCGCTGCGAGATAGAATTATTTTATCTGTTTTGAACTGAGTTTTTGCTAAACGTTTGAGATATTATCTTTATATTTATCTTCATTGTGTTCCCTTTTTATTGTTTCTAATGTTGTTATTGTATGTTCAAGAAATTAAAACAATTCCATCGCTTAATATCACTAAAAATGTTTTTAAATGTTTCAGTTTCCTTAGCTGTACAGTTGTTTTTTCGAGCAAAACCTGATAAATGAAAAGGTAAATTTCCCTCACATGCATAACAGTAAATAGGATCTGACTTCGAGGGGAAAAGACAACCCAATTATATGGATTTTTCATTTATCCTGATAAGGTTAGGATCTCAGCGAATCCGTATACCTGGTGCCTTATGGAACTTCAGTTTTAACACTACTGTACGTCAACTGATAATCAATTTAACAATTTAAAATTTATTTCACACAAATAAAATGCTTTCAAAGTAATCAGACCTAAATATTAAAATCGTAATTACAGAATGTGCGATAATATTTTAAAATTTAAATGCTTAAATAATTCACTAATCCAAACTCATCATCATTTAATTAACCACTGACCTAAATTTGTATCACTGAATATTGGGTTTATTTTTAAATTCAAGTTTTTAATCTATATGCAGAATTTAAAATCTTGGTAATAACCATTTTTCAAATCAGTACGATCTTATTTAAAAAAAAAAAAAACTATACAGAAATACAAGAAATCTTCCAAATTTAGAGACAATAATGCTTTCTTAATTTAACTTCACGTAATTCTACTTACTTTTTACAACAGTTTAAATTTTTTTTTTAGTATCAATAACTGATTATAATAAAAATTTCGAAACATTTTGCATAAAACGTTTACAACATTTTACTAAAGCACCTGAATTCAACTAGAAAGTTTCACGATTCTAGAGTTTTTTAATTTGTAAATTATCTCATATTTTACCGAAATAATTCTAATTTAAATGAACAAATCAAATATTTCCTTTAAAGGATTAATGTTCTTCAAGAATTCCTTAGTAGATCTTAAAGAAATCAGAAATTATGTTTCTTTCAAATATAAAATAAGGAAATCTGAAATTTCCAGAAAAACTTCAGTAGCCAAAAATTTTAATTTCTTTAAAATTCATAGATTATCTAAAATAAATTCATAGATTATCTAAAATAAATTCATAGATTATCTAATAATAAAAAGACAAAAATGTTTTGTAAATCCATCTTAGAAAATTGAACATTGATATGATGAACTGAGAAAAAACTGAAAAAACGAAAAAAAAGTATGCCAACTCTTAACGCTGGTTCGGAAATTCTAAACGTACACTGCTATGCTGCTTTCAAAATTTTTGTAATTTTGCTGTTCAACTGTTGAATTGTCTACGGCGTAAGTTTGAAAAAAATTATGTGTAATAAGAACGATAAAAAGACAGAAATGATAAGTTAATTGAAGCGAATGAACAGCAGACTGGTAGACCGCGAGTTCAGCGACAACGTAAAAAACCTTAATAAACCCTTTTAGGCGATCATTAAAATCTAAAACCTTTCAGATTTTATTTTGTTATTATTATTACTGGAATTATATAATTATGCCTAATCTTCATGTTTTTAATGCGAAATGCTTGGAAATTATTCTGATGATTGCAATTATTAATACTAAAAGATCCTTTTTAAATATCCTGAGAAACTAAATATGAATCAATCATTCGCATAATATAGGGCCTAGAAAAGGCAAAAAAAATATTGGAAATGCAAATTCCCTTTTCTATTAATATGGAGTGATCTCATTCGTAGTAAATCAAAAAGAATTATAAAATACTCCCAATTACGCTAACTATTAGATAAAGAAAAATAAGTTTGAATTCATATCATGCTGTTACGAATTGTTACAGTACTGTTCGAAAAATAATCAATAATTATGTTCCAAGTTTTTTAGCTTGGAGTTGATAGAAGACAATATAAAACACTTAAAAGTTAATAACACACGATTAAGTATCTGAAACAAAAATTTTAGTTTATCAGTATTAACAGCACTGTGAAACAAAAAGCAACAATTATGACAGCAAATATAACAGTGATTCTAAATTTTAGATTTATTGAAGTAAATGTTCTCGATAAAGCATATCATAACTTCTTTGGAAACATACATCTATAAATAATCTGCGCCCATGAAGAACATTTACCTGGCTTTATCAGTATCAATTACTGTTTTTTCTGTCCTTCTCCGCATTTTCGTTGATTTTGATATTCCGGTTCATATGTTGTAAGAAACTATTTCCAATCACCATTACCCCGTAGATATAACTAATTATTTTATGAGCACTGGTGTAAAAATGCAAAAGATGCATCTCTCTTTACATCTCTGGATATTCTTTTGTCTATTCGAGATCCTTGAGCATTTACAGCAGCCATTTTAATCCTTGAATAAGGATTGCGTCCTTTATTTTGCTTAGACAAATTCGTAATTTATATTGCTGCCTTGATTTGCAAAATATTCATTGAGTATATCATAATATGAATCAAAATCATAATATCCACTATATCCGCTGAAACCGACACCGTCACCATAGTTCGCAAGATAATCATATATATTGAAAGGATATCCAGGATAAAACCCTAATGCACCATAATAATAAGGGAGACCATAGCCGAGGCCAATATTTTCACTGTTACTGTCAACAGCTCCACCAAGTCCCAGTCCCAAACCAAGGCCAACACTTCCACCAAGCCCCAGTCCTAAACCAAGGCCAACATTCTCACTGTTACTGCCAACAATCGTTCCATCAGGATTGTCATCATCGCTATCAGAATCCGAGTCCAAGCCATCAGGTTCTGTTGCAGAAGTGATTCCTGGAGATTCTGTAGCTGCTCCTTCACAGACTGAATCAGGCACTGATTGCAGACACTCTCCTGTTATGCACTGCATTATAAAAGAAAGGCCGAAATCATGCTTCTCATCAATAATATAATCACCAATCAATTAATCATCAATCAATTAATCAATCAATTAATAAATAGTCTTTAATTTATTGTTAAGAAGTCTGGACATCCTTTTACCATCAGTTTTTACTGCTAATAATATGACTGAAAGTACACAGAGTATTCCAGAATAAAGGTGTCAAACTTCGAAGGAGTATTCTAGGATAAAAAAAGATGAGCAAAAAAAAAAATGTCTTACAAACACAGGGCAAGAAATACGTAATTTAGAGTTAGCAATGAACTTGGCAGCGGGAGCATGCAAAGGCGGCACTGTTTATCCTGCGAAGAATTCGTTTAGTCTTTAAGCCTCCAGATCCTTTTTTTTTTCACAAATATCTTCTGCATATTGAAAACACCTTCCAATAAATCTGCACAGGCCAATAAGCTAGCCTTCCCATTCTCTTGTCAATAACGTTCAACGTCCCTTAACTCATATGTCGCCTGCTGTATGTTCAACAGACATTTTTTGCTTATATCGGCCACTGCGCATTGCCAACGTTTATCGGCTTCCGTTTAAGATTCCACAGATTAAGCTAGCATTTGCAACCGCTCGTCATTAACGATCAAGATCCTATAGCTTATAAATTAAAGCATTTCCCGCTTAATGCTGGGCTGCCCTGACTAGTCCAGTGGTTAGCGATGTTAACTGACGTATTGTTAGGCCCGGTTGAAACTCATAGAAGGCATGGATGTTTGTAAATACATATCGTTTGTGTGCCATGGGGACACTAAAAATACAGGACAGCCGAAAGTCTTCTCTAGTGATCTGGTGGTAGGAGAAGAGAGGTGGGAGACCATGAATCCATTCCAAGGAATGCTTTCTATCAAGAGGGGGAAGCTGTACCGCCAGTTAGTGCTGTAGAACTATATTTAAGCAAACGGATCTGAACTTCTGGTGATCAGCTCAATTCTTTCTCTCCTAAGTACTTAATAGGACATTGTTTGCTAATTTTCGGCCGCAGTATGCACTACTGTTGTTTGACAACTTTATTCTGACACACCATGCATTTATTGAAATGCATTGTAATTAGTTTGCGTTTTATATATCCAATGAGTAATTTTTTCATCATTATATATACATATTTTAATCTGAAAAGAGTTTGTGCTATCTTTATTCAAAATTTCAGCAGCCCAGACGGGATAGTGGTTAACGCCTCTAATTGCCGTACCGAAGGGAACTCGCGTGTAAGCTAAAAGTCTTCTCGTGTAGTTTGGGGGCAGAGAAGAAGGGTGGAAAAGCCTTGGTCCACACCTGGGCTGCTCTCCTTAAAAATTGGGGTGGAAGGAGTCCTTGAGGCTCTGGCAATATTCTTGTAGGAAATATGGAGTCAAGAACAAACACAAACTAAAAATTTTACAATAATTTATTCGGAATTTTAGATAAGACTTCTTTGCTACATTTTGAGATCACGAGCTGCCTTTTAGCTCACCACTTGTAAACGAAAGATGTTAAAAATATGCTTCTTTAATTCTGATTTTTCTAGGAAAACTTCTTAATACTTAATTCCAAAATTATTGAAAATGCTGACCAGATTTCAAATGAGATCATTTCAAACCTAATTAGAAATGTGTCAATTTCATATACGCCAAATAAAAAAAGAAATCTCTGAAATTTAGAATTTCATCAAAATCATATTGCAAAATGTTGTCATGTTTTCTTGTATCCTTCATATTGGGCACAATGATTTTGTGCTTCCAGCTGCATTCTTATGTAACAAAATATTATAATAGCAAATTTTGTCTTAGGAGCATGTTAAGATATTGAGTTTATTCAACACTGCTTGCAAAACTACGTAATCTCATAACCTTGTAAGATCTACTGACTATCTTTTGTGTGAAATCTGGAGATGAGGGACTGCGCAGAATAAGGGTTAAAACTACCCTTTATTACACTCTTTAGATTATTTACAATGCGTCAACTCGACACATTACGCCTCTGCTTCTGCGGCAACTGAAACAGTAACAATCAAACTAAATTTGAAGATATTAACAAGTAGTAGAATTACGCTACATGGCTCAGACAATCCTGTCTCCTAACAGAGCGTTGATAAGTTTAGTTGCAGAAAAATAATAGCCGTTGCGCCACGTTTAACCAGCAATAACTGCTAAGCCGGAACTCGCGCTACAACACGCACAGAGTTTTCCCAGACTCTCTAACTTTCCCTTCTAGATCTTGATATTTAAGCTTTTTCTCTCATTGGTAGAATTTGCATTCCTTCACGCGCGATACCAAATTTAAATATTCTGGCCCGGACAATTAGGGGAATGAAGGCTTATTGGGCAGAACTTCAAATTAAATTTAACTGGTTATTTAAAATGAATATAAATCCCTACAAACTATTATTATTGCTGTAGAGACACTAGAAAAATATGCTGAAAATAAATATGAAAATAATTTAATGCTTAGTTGTGTAAGTAAAGTAACTCTCGTAGAATATTTATAAGTAAAATTTAGAATATTATTTTTCATTTATTTCATTCTTTCTCATTTACTGGTTATAAATTTAAAATACAAAGCCATTTGAAATCATGTCAGCCATTCTGAAAAATACCTAATTCATTTAATTTTTGATTTTAAAAATTATTTTATGGCTCTAATTTTCGAAACAGAATATCTAAATGCAAAGATTTTAAACTTATACGGAAAATTCTCTCTTTCTCATTTCTTGATATAATACACACAAATACCTAAGAACATAAAGTTTCCTGACTACCGTAAATTAATTGTCTTGTTCTTTTAGCCACAGCTCAGAAGGGCTGTTACCTCAAAGTGGATTATCTGATCCAGAGTTACTCAAAGTGTTTAATTTAATTACAATAACTGTACAGCTGAAGTTTAACAAAACTGGGATGAAGCAAAAACAATTACCATGTTTTGTTTCTGATAAGTCACTTAACAGTTCTATAGTTAAATATGGAAAACATTGTCATGTCATTTCAGAAAAAGTCCGATTTTGTGTCGAAATACCTATGTTAGAAAAATGCTATATATAAATCTAATATATATCTAAAGTCGCGCTTTCGACGCATGAAAAAACGCAATGTGAATTTCGTCAATCGGACCAGTAGAACGGGCGATACAGAACTGTTCCCCCCTTTTTTTATCCGTGTAGAATAAACTTAAAAATATTATTAGTAGTTGAGATTTAGTGAATAAAACTGATATGTTGGTTTCGTTTTGGATTTTACCCCAGGATTTTAAAGCTTGAAATTGAATTTAAGATTAAACCTCTTGGATAGCTTCCAGGTAGATTAAGAGAAATAGGTATGAATAATTTATTTTTAAATTGTGAAAAGACCTTCGCCTTACATGCCAAGAAATACTTCATTTTTAAGTTTTAATTAATACCCTTGCATTGAATTCTTTGCAGTCGAGGTAAATTTTATATTCGAAATGAATACATTAGCCTAATTCTTAATTAAGTTAAACTTAACTGTCTTACATTTTACATGATTTCTTTATGTTTATTTATCTTTTTTTTATTTTGTGTTTCTTACATGTCTCAGATTAAAGTAATATTCTTTCTCAAATTCTCTGACAGAAAAACGTTTGGATTTTTTTTTTTTTTTGAATGAATGAAAAGATCTGTTTGCTTATGAGTTGATAAGAAGCTCTGAGATTTTAGTACCTACATGTTTTTGTATAAGTAGATACTTAATTAGATCTGATAACCTGTACTGTGCCAGATGGTTTCATAATTTCATGCTGTTTTATTTGAGATCAGAATTTAATAGAAATAGCCTAAGAAAAATCTGTAATTAAGCAATCATTATAAAAACATGAATTTCCTTAAGCCCATATTAGAATGGAATAAAAATTTATGAAGTCGATACCATAAGCGATAAGCGACGGAGGACGTGGGCACTGTTCCTTTGCCATTCGGTTAATCAGTACAGCACCACGTCCACCCTTATCTAGAGTTGGCCACTTGGTGTGGTCACACGAGAGCCTCGCACAAGACGCCCAGATCCAGCACCTAGATCATCTGGTGGGCAGTCGAATAAACCAATATGCCCCCGGGAATTCCCTCTCATCCTATCCTCGGGCCCAGCTTTACTGAAACAATATCAATCAATATATGGCCATACAAGGGCTTTGTCAACATGATATGACAGGCTGTTGTTATTGCTACTTTGGACTTACATGACGATGCACTATGTAAGTTTTACTATACACTACATTTTTACCATACTTTTTTTTACTTTATGCATTTGGCACTAGACTTGGCACAGGTCGGTGCCGAAGCCTGTAATTTTCTCCATTACGTTATTTAATTTATTTACGAGGTGCTTCTGTTTAACTAGAAATTTGCAGAATGCTTGGCGATTTTTGTGCTGGCAGTCTAATGTGCATGCCCGCTGTGAGGGGTTAGCCGATACCATAACTTGCTGACAGCCCGCTTAAAATTCAGCATGTTTTCTAAGAGTGAAAATCCGTAGTTTGTCTTATGATCACATCCGTTGAACGGGCCAAAAAATTGAAACTATTAGTTTTTGCTTCCATATAATGAATATATATTGAATATATATGTGTGTGTGTGTGTAGTGAAACACATTTTATACGTCTTTCGTAGGAAAATTCACAAACGAAGTATAAATGAGAAAGAAGTATGAGCGAAATTTTAAATTATGATGTGAAACGTATATATACTAGCTGTGCAGTTTTGATACTATTAACCTACTACTGATATTACACAATTTTATTACCGTACTTTCAATTTGTTTAAAATATTAACTATGTTCAAATATATTTAAAATTAATATTTTAGATAAATAGTTAATTGGCATTAACATTTTAAACAATTAAAATTTTTTTAAAATTATAATTAATATTTTAAAATGATATTAATACAAATTTAGCGTTTTTTTAAATCATAAGAATGAAACTTCTTGTATGTAGTTATGTAAAATTAAAAAAAAAAAGTCGTATCTTTATTTGAATTACAATCCTGAATAAGCAATATTTTTCCCAAGATTATTTTTAAACAAATTTTAACATCCTTTAAAAAAAATTCTTTAATTGTCGTCTGGCGTGTCTTTTGATTCTAAATCTTAAGCAGAGCGCTATGAATCGAATTCAGTTCTTTAAATGTTTTCTCGCTTTTATTATTACACACAAAGAAATTTCTAAGGGTGTCAAAGCAGCAGGTGGCCTTTTGAAAAGAAGTTAGGCTTATTTCTTCATTTTGTTTTTCCTTCCCCTCTATTTAAATGCTTACCTAGTAAAATGTTTTCAATCAGTTCTTCAACTGTGCATAAGTCTGACGTCATTACATCGGCATCACAGTTTATATATTCCACGATTGCAATGTCTAACTCTAGGAGATTCTAATCTTCTTCATTCATAATCACTCTTTCATCATCGTTTTTATTGTTAAACTTTCGCTTGGCTGTGGGTTTGATAATATCTTTCATGAAGTATATTTTAATTGTTTGTGGGTTTACTTGATTCAAAGCAAGTAAAATCATATTTCGTTTATTTTCTTTATCATATTCCGTAGGATTTTGAAGCAATTGAAAATTTTTACTTTAATAAATAATATACCGATTTAGTGGCTTTGCCTAAGATCTGAAACTTTGGAAATTTTGCCAGGATTTGTTAAATGCATTGTGTTTATATTATGCAATATGCAATTTCTTTAATGATTCAGCCCGGCAGTAATACAATAGTAAGAAATAAGGACTGACACTTCAAAACTATCCTTCATCCTCAAAGCAACAATCAGTAGGGTTTAAACTGAGAACAAATAAACAGAAATTTTCAAGTACATTTATCTCCATCATTAGCTATAAAAGTTATATAAGATATCTCACCTGCAAAACATTTGCAACATCTCCGATGTTCAACGCTTGCTGAAAAAAATATATAATTAACATTTATATATTTTTACGTAAACATGCAAATTAGTATAGTTACTGACGCAAATCCCTTTCGATAAACTGATTGATAAGAAAAAATTCATTATTGAAGGAACAGCAGTTGCTTAGAAGGAACTGTAAACAATAATTTTTTCTTTGATTAATAAATAACATTTTACATAGTTTCACTTGAACTCCATTCGTAATAGGAAAGTAACGTAACAAAGTTTAAAATGTTTAACATAAAATTCCCTGCTGAAAAGCTTGTTTTGCTGAAAAATGATCAAGGTAGATTATTACAGATCAAGGTAGTTTGTAATTATTAATAATGATTAATACAATCGCATAAATGCATTAATGTACTAGTAGGAAAGGTTAGATTTTTCTAACATCCTTTCGCGATTTATTAATTTTTCTTTATTCAAAAATTCTGTAAATCATATCTTATATTAATAAAAAATTAAATCATATAAATATTTTTAAATAGCTACGCTCGCCAAAGTGAAAGTGAACGATTCCATATTTATAATTAACCTGAGTCGCTTCGTAAAAAATTATTTTTTCTTTTGAATCGCTGCTAATGGCTAACTTACATTACACTTAACTGATTTAAAATGAACCATACTATGATAGTTTTCAAAATATAGCAAAAATACTAATATCATAAATATAGTACACAAAATAAAATGGGCCAATAGAATTTTTTTTTGTCAAAGAAATTTGTTAGTGATAATTTTAATCATTAGATATTATTTGAAAAAATACTCTTGAATATCATATAAATGTATGTATATATTAACATGTATTACTATTATTATACAAGTATACATTCATAACATAACAGCTGGCTAAGAACAAACTCTGAGTAGTAAATAAGGTACTTCGATCTTAGACCTAGAACAAAGCATTTAAAAAAAGAAAACGATTTTTTAAAAGTTTGTTTGGCATTGTTTTTTGCAAAAGCTTACATGGAAACGAACGTGGCTTTTGTTAAATTCGAGAGAGACATTCATAGATTATCGCATTAATAACACTCTCATTAAGAGATTTCTGCCTAAAAAGGATTCTATTTAAATATAAACAACAGCCATATATTATCCTCTTCAGTATCCTATTACAAGCATTGCCATTAAAAAGTCTAGATTGAGTTACTCGAAGTCTTCGAGACGTTACGGTACATTATGCAGTTAAGGTATTTATCCTCCGTGCGGCTTGGCAAATGTCACGGTTCTACGATAAGTAACATCTTTACTTTTATCTTCGTTATGTACAGATAAACAGTTATTCCTTAGAGTGTTCCCATTCGACTATACATAAATAATTTACCTTCTCATTTATAGCTATAGCTGTTTAAGAAACTGAGTTATTTGTAATGAGTGAAAGTATTAAATTTCTAAAACTCGTAATCTAATAGCATCCGTATATTCATTAAGTGTTGCATAATCTTCAATATTAGTTTTCCATCTTAGTTTACACAATATCATATGAATCAGGATTAAAAGATTCTCATTATTCCTAAAATCCATTTCTGCATTTTGATAGCAAGTTTCATATTGCAAACATAGAACTTGTGGGGTTTTACTTATTTAATCCTAAAGTTCTAACCTAGAATCGCACGAACACTAACAAGCGAATAATCTGCTTAAGTGTGTGAACAAAACACGTAAGACTTAAAGAGGGTTTATAACCCTTTATTTTTCAGTATATTTACAATCAGTTCCTACTTGGAACTTTACACAAAGCATTCACTCGGGCTTAAATAATAATGAATTTAAATTAAATTAAACTAAACTAGCTTAACTAAGCTATCTGAAAGGTATAGCCGAAGCTATTAAGAATCTAACTAGTTGGCCGCTAAGTATTAATTAAATCGGCGAAGCCAAGCAAGGGCCTAAGGTATGGCCGAGCGTAGTAACTAACAGAGAAATTAGCCAAAGGCAAACGCGCGCTAGTCAGGGAATCAGATTCTCTCTCTCGAAGTCGGTGAAGTATCGACTTAAATAGTACTCTTTCTCATTTGCATTAACTGTGTTTCTGAATTTACATTTTAGCAGGAAATTGTAAGCTGAAATTAGAAGGAGATGGGAAAGATACAAAACTTAAAATAATCGTTAATAAATTTAGGATAAACCTTACAAACTTAATTCAATTTTTAGGTATTAATTTGAAATTTGAATAATTCTATTGTAGAATGTTTGATAATATAGAAATGTGAGACAAAATTCTAATTATAATTTGTAATAGCCCCTTAAGTCTACTTTGAAAATTCCAAATTTCCAGTTTGGTTATTTACTCTTTCCTATTGTAAATAAATACAATATCCTCCTAAATAAAAACAAATTAAACTAATGAAACTGGAAAATTTTAAGAAGTCATTAAAGTTTTTCAATAATGCAAATAAGACTGTAATAAAATACTGTATAAATTTTTTAGTAAAACAAATATTAGCTAAATAATACTTTGAGAAATAGTAAATTATACCATAATTAATAATTATACAATTAATACTTCGAAATATTGACTTTATTTAGTACTTCTATTTTGACTAATTGCTTAAATGGTTTCTAATTTTGAAAAATTCTTATTTTATATGGGTTAAATTTTATACAACATTTTTTATTTGGGGTCACACAGAAGCATATTATATTTTTATACTTTATTAAAAAGGCTAAAAAACATTATACTTTATTTTACTGCATTTTCCATTTGTATTATAAAAAATGTTAATGATCTTACATTATTTTTATTAAATTAATTTACTTTTATTTAGAACTTACTTTTGATTTATTTCATGAATTCTAATCATCCAGTTATAATTCAGAAATGTGGCTCAGCTAAAAATTTTTCGGCTGCTCCCGAGAAAAGACCAAAGAATTTTAAACAATTTGTTATATTTTTTTATCATATCATTTAATGGGGCTTTTTGGTTTTGTTCCCGTTTTCATGTATATTTTCATGTACGGACGAACGTAGTAAATAGGCTTAAAGCAACGACGTGGCCCGAAGGCGAAACATGCTCTACTGAGAACTTCTGATCTCTTCTACAGAAGTGACTGAACTTTCCATTAAATACGGGTTCTACCTCATTTACATAAAACGGGACACTGTAAACTCATTACAATAAGGAGTTGAAGGTGGGAAACAAGACTTTAAAGGAAAGGGTTTCAAAATTTTAAATAATTATAATAATGTTAGAAATGAATAATCATAATAATGTTAATAGTTAAATATAATGTTAGAAAATTAAAATAATCCCCACAACCTTTCATTTGCACACTGTTGGCCATCCAAAATGCAAAACGAAGAAGGGCAAGAGATAACAAAGCAAAATTAATTTCAAAGATTGCATATAGTATTAGTGTTAATTGATTTGAAATACAGCCTTCCTTGAGGTTAGAGGAAACTAAGAAAATCAGTAATGACTGTTGCTTGCATGTTTGTCGATAACCACTGCTAGCATCCAACACAGCATTGAATGAAAGATGCTTTGGATATGTTGTTGGGAATGGCAGCTCAGACTGTCTCGACACTTAACCAAAGTTCATCTCGTGTTTATCTCGACATGCCGCGATTGAGGCATGTCGTCTAGGCGTTCTCCAACATTGACCAGACGTGTTCAATGGGGGATAGATTTGAAGAACGTGCAGGCCAGGGTAACAATGCAATATGATAGGCTACGAAGAAGGCTTGAATATTGAGCATGCCTCTGTTGAAATATGGCCGCAGGCAAGCCATAAAGGAAGGAGAACAGATTGTAAGACCTCACAGGTTTAGCATGGGCTGATAAGTGTGCAGATAATGCAACTAGGAGTACGTGGAAGTGGAAACCAATGTCACTCCCACATAATAACACCAGGTGCAAGACTAGTATGACGATGCATAACACAACAGTTCAGGAGCCTCTCTCCTCAGTGCCCCCAAACTCTAATCCGACCATCGTGGCACTACAGACAGAAGCGTCATTTGTCGAAAGCACGACGTCATGCTATTCGGATGTCTATCTTCACCGTTCAGTGCACCACTGCAAACGAAAACGTCTGTGGTTTAAAGTTAAAGGTAAACGAAGCAGTGGACGCCTACCGGGCAGTTTTTTCTTCTGTAAACGACGTCGAATTCTTCGTCGAGACACCAACTGTTATGTCACAGCCTGCATTCGTTGTGATATGGTTGTGGATGTGGCAGTGCGCACCATCAATATTATGAACACAATATACCTGTTTTCCCGTGCAGTGGTGCAAAGAGGCAGTTGCAATTCCTCCTGACCGTCAGGCTTTCCTCCTGCATCCACCAGTTTCACATTCGCATGACTGTTGCTTGGATACACCCGACACGTGACGACCAATTTGCCACAAGGATAATCTGTAATCTCTGTATACAATCATTCTGCATCTGTTGAACTGAGAAACGTCCTCGAATGATGCTCATGTTTTTCTAAAAGGCATACTGAAGTTGCAAACACAAGAAATCTCATAAACAAAACGATAACGATTCACGTTATTCAAAACAGCAGTCTTTCCTCTATTTATATACGGATTGTCAGGAGCGTTGCAGTCTACCATGATGTGCTCTAAAATCGTAATCATTTGCATATTCCACCGCGGTATACACATGATGCAAATTTCATGCTGTTTTGATGCTTCCTTCGCATTGTTGCATTTTGAATGGTCAGCAGCTCATATATATAAGGAATTAGAAAAGTAGACAAATGTGCATTTTTCAAAAATTACGAAAAAATTAACAAGTTGAAAATTAGCGCTTAGTGCTGCTAAATTTTATAAATGAATTTTAAAAAGTTAGAATTAAAATACCTACAAAAAGCCGTAAGAACACTTGATATTATTTTTATTATTATTATTATTGTTGTTGTTGTAATGTATTTCGGAAAAAATAAGGGATAGGTTGCATTCAGGAGTTCTTTTTTTCTAGGTATTTTAATCTTAACATTTTAAAATTTATTTAAATTTTGTATATTTATATACATATTGGATTTCAACCTTAAACAGGCTTTTCTTAATGAAGTAAGAATTTTATTTCTGAATACTGTTTGAGAGACTAATTATTAATCTGGGTGCTTCAAATTGAGAAGAATGATAAATAAAACAATTATTCAACTATAAAATGGCATAAATGATTAATCTTAAAATACATATTTTTCATAAAATAAGATTTTTCGAAATTCGCAGTGTTTAATTAAATGGCATAAATAACAAATCCGAAAGTTTACTTATAACATAAAAATACTGAAATTTTGTAAAATTAGAGGCGATGAAACTCATAAAAATCAGCTAACCAAGCAAAATACAGTTTGAATTGTTTACACAACTGTTACCTTTTCTTTTTTCATCTTTGTTAACGTAAGAAAACACTCAAAGCTTTAGCTATCCCCACTAGAGGCCTCCAGGGCTGAGCAGTAAAGTCGCTGAATTCTGCTAGTTCCGAACTGGGTTTGATTCCAGGCAAACGGGTTGGCTGCGTGAGCGTTTTTGTAATTTTCCCCATGTGTAACCTATATATGAGCCAGTCCCCCTTAGAAAGTTCTCCCCGAAGGCATCCCTCCCTCAGGTAGATAGCCCTACTGTGCTTGCCGTAATCTCAATAAACCAAACTGCCCCCACTCTTTAATCCTTATGGCTGCAAAAAGATCAAGAAATTAATTCTGCAAAAGCAGTAGCATTAAGTCACGCGATATGACGTAGCTTTTGATTACTTTGATTACTTAAATTCCGTTTTAAACAGTCTTGAGCATCGAGAATGCATGTACTTAAGTCTTTTGTTTTTCTTTTAAATAAGAAATTGAATAATTTAATTCTTTTTAGCACATGATATTTTTAAACGTATCTGCATAATAAAAGAGTGATTTTCCTATTTACACAAAAAACCTATTTTCCATAAAATTAATAGGATTCAATTAACTCATTTAGGTGCAGTTAAAATATTTAGAAATACTTCAGAAAATATTCTCTAACTCTCCAAAACAGCTTACCTTTTTGTTGGCATTTACCACCACAGTAGCATCCTGAAAAATACATAATACCAGAAGTGCTGTTATTCTAATGAAAATTCTAATTACAAAAATATATACATCACGTTACTAAATAACACGCAGCAAAATATTCAAACCACTTTTTTTCCACTTAGTCACACTTATTATGTGTGTAATAGTTTAATGAAGATTTATTGACTCCATTAATGATATCAAAATTATTTTACTATTATTCATGTAAGATTTATAATTAACTTAAAGAGATATTAGGCACCCACGTTAAAGAATAAAACATTTATTTCTTCTTTATTTGTAACTTGAAAAATTTTAAACTATGCAAATATATCAGTAATGTGCATCTAAAACATACATTCTAAGCATTCACGAAAGCAGGCATTATGTTGCTCAGCAAAATATAGAGACCCTGAACAAAATCGTAGTTGTGGAGTTTATATTTGGCTATTTATTATAGCTAAATTTATTTTTTTAAGTTGGACTGTTTTTATGTTACTTTGTACTTTCCGCATTTTCTTCAAATCAACTCGCTTTGGAATCGTTTGAATTTCATTGCACTAACAGAAGCTTTTGTAAGCGTAAGGGCATAATCTAAAGATGTTTCGTTGTTGTATTGCATTTGAGACCTTATGCTTTCTTTCTACAGTAATTAGATTAACAACGTGAGAGCTTTATGACATCTCCTCACATTTCCTGTTCAGGTAAATGAAGTTTCAATTCCCGTTTTTAGCGTTCTCGCTATGTTATTATAAAATCACAAAAGGCATAAGAAGTATAATACTAAGCAGTGACCCAGTACTATAGCATAAGCTACAAGCAAGAAATCAGAATTTTCAACCAGTGAAGAAATGGCGTAACTTGTTAGAATAAACTTGTAGAAATGGCGTAACTTGATAGAATTTGATAGAAGAAATGGCGTGACAAGCCGGCAAATGAAAGCGAAATAAGTGACGTCATTTTCTGTACAGCGAAGTGCTCTTATTCGGCAGAGGGGGTAACTCAAAATTCATAGATCGCGAGCATTTCATACGTAAGTTTCGTGCCACTAGATCTCGTTTACTTAGAACTTTCCACTTCTGTCTGCAAAATGGCATCAATCTGAGTAGAGCAGTTCGTCCTGGGTACTGATTTGTGTACATTCTTGCTCGCAGCACCGCACCATGTTTGAGATGTACGACAATTTGCAAACATTGTTCTTGAAGTTTTGTTTTTCGTGAGAAAGACTACAACTGAAAGATTTTATACACATTGCAGTGCAATATGTGTTAAGTCTTTCGGCTCACTTCAGTAGTCTGTCGCACTATTTTAATGGTTTGCTCATTTTTACTTGCCGCTAGATCTTCAAGTCGTGACAAACTTCAGCTGCTATTTCACCTTTTTTCGAATCCGAAAAATCTCTCTTCCACTTATAATTTACTCAAAGCATTATTCTTAAAAGCTTTTCGAAGTATAACTACGGTCATCTTAGCTGTAGTTTTCCTTAAATCATAAGCAAAATTTCACTCACACTCTTTGTTTTTTGTAGTCACACGTCGCAGAAATGTTTTCCCAATGCCATCAAAAATATACCCAAATTAGAACTTAGGACAGACTTCTCTAGTAAATTAATGCCACTTGTATTTTTGTCCCAAATTCAAATTACCATGCTGTCTCCTCACAGTAAATGCGAATGCAAGCCGAGGCATTCACCAAATGCATCTGCAAAGCAAGAACGATATGGAGTTATCTTTAAGCAGCAGGATTTCGTTTTATATCTCTAGTAATCGAATTTCAGATGCAAGGATAAGTGAAAATATTTTAGCTGTTCAACCAGTAGCTGAAAGTCACTATACTTGTTGCCACATAAGCCGATAGATGTGTTTAATGGAAGCAGTGAGGGATTTTATCTGTTACTGTTTTCAGGATTTACCTGATTAACAGCATTTGCATTATTAAAAGTTAAAACTGTACCAAACACAAATAAGTTTGTGTGCGCGAAAAGTTAAAAATATTTTCATCGTCTTATCCTTGAGAAAAATAAGCTGGCGCGATTTATTTCCAATGAGATACATTTCGATGACCTTACAGATCACGTGACTTATGTATAGCTAATATAAACAAACAATATAGATGATCTTAGAGATCACGTTTTCTACGTATAGCTAATGTAAATGAATAAGATCATTCGTCCTCTTCTTCTCTGGCGCAATGTATCTTATTAGTATACTACATTAGTTAACAAAAGAAAAAAATGCCATTTCTCTTCCCTAATTTACGTACCAGCAGGTCTAAAGCTCGTTCTTGAATTCCGATGCTGATGAATTGATAGCGCTTATTTATGCCTCTGCCCATGTTTAAGCTTTTGCCCTAAGGCGTTGGTGTTGAATGAAATTTAAGAGCATGAGGCACACTGCTGATGAAGCGAAAGAATAAAATTCGAATTTAAGCTTTGGCATGTGCCGCCGTTTAGTGATACAAAAAGGAAGCTCTTCGATTTATTACATGAGAAAAATCCTGCTATCAAAATGGCGACATCTTCAAGAATTAATCCGTTTCAGCGCGAAGTTTAAAATGTTTTTTGCGACTCTTAGTGCAAAAGTTAATTTATCTATTAGCGATTTGCTTCTTTGACTTCCTTCAGGACAGGAATGAATGACCATTTTGACTTATCAGTCATCAGATTTACTGCATCATATGCTTCTGAAGTGATTCGTCGTTAGCATTTCAGTTTTATTTTCTGAGGGTTTTATCGACAGGGCTGATATCTTCAGTTGTTCTTTTACGCAAGGGGGGAAAATCTTCATTTGTCCTGAGAAACGATGTTCTCTGCAAGTATTCCGGGTTTTTAGGTTTTGAAGTTTCTTCAGTAACTCTGGGCATCTTCGATAACTGCTTACATGAGGGTCTTGGCAAACATTCTGGTAGCAGTAACATTTTTCTTCAGACTACAAGCATTATTGCTGTAATTCTGACTGTATTTCACGCATCTTGTTTAACTGTAACATAGAATACTGTCCAAACTTACGGCATTTCATTCCAAACTTATGGCATTTAAAGAATTGCTTTGGTCTTTTCTTTGGGTTAAAGTTCTCGATAGGTACGTTCGTTCTGAGCACATTGTTTACACTGAAGACAGTAAAAATTGCTGAAACAACCTTGTATTTGGCGTACATTTATCAAAACACTCAAACTTCTAGAAGTTTCGTTCTCCTGATGAGAAGGGACCTGTAGCTGCCCTCTAAATCGATTGAGTGTTTTGATAAATGTAGGCCAAATACAAGGTTGTTTCAGCGATTTTTATTGTCACATTGGCGTGTTTCTCTTCTATTCTACTGAAGGCAGATTTAACAGCTTCCTTTTCTTGTAGTTCCAAAGCGTAGATGAAAGTTTTATTTATGGCACCATCTCGGGCTCTTGTAAATAGCTTTACACAAAGAAGCTGAAATTTTCTGACTTCTAAATATTCTTTAATTGCTTCTTCGGGAACGGTTCTAGGAAATCTCTTCAGTATGGCTTTTACAGTCATTTCGCATTTTTCTTTAAAAGGTGTGGAAAGGGATTTATTTCATCTTCAGATTGAGTTGCACTCCACTGTAATAATGTAGTAATAGAGGTTTTCACGTAAATTTATCGGAAAATGCTCAGTGGTATTACACTCAAGAGCTTATGATGGCCCGAATTTTGGGCCAAATAAGCATTCCATTAATGTATCACGTATTCTCAGATTTTGAAATTTATCTTTTAACCCACATGGAACAGATTTCTTTACTCTGCACAGCGCCAAAAATGATTGCAATTCTTATGTCTAAACAGTTTTTCATCATACAGTGTAAGGATGGATTAAGGAGAAAACTTTTTATAGTTGTGGTTGTCATTATTCTTTTGCGACTTGAACAAGGTTCCCTTTGTTGCGACAAAATGATCAAATGATGATGCGAATGAAAATTCTATAAGTAACATTAAAATTCACTTTGTGCTCAATGCATTTTGCGAATGAAATTTTTAACGAATTTAATAACTTGTAAAGTATCAATTAAGTTCAATTTTTTCCAAACAATTTAATAAGATATTTAAGATTAAGAAATTTTAATTTCTAAAAACTATAAGCATGATTACGTTCAATATGACTTTTTTTTTAAGAATTGCGACAATAGTTTTTGTTGAGTATTTCTTGTGATTAATATTAAGTACTAATTATGTATTAAACGTGACTTACGCAGAGTTCTCCATCGATAGAACGGACTCCTTTCAGGTCTCCAAAGCACTGCAAAGTAAATTACAGTAAATAAATTCTTGTTACAGAAGAATATTATTTTTAAGAAACCTTTTTTGCATTGTTCATTCATACGAAAATAGGGTAGAAATTTTTTTTCTAATCGGTTTATCCTTAAGCAGCAGCAAAACAATAAAAAAAAACGCAAATACTGTTGTTATCTGTTTTATTATGAATAGACAATCATTTACAAATTAATTAATTTCATTTGTATGACAAATAAATAAAAGTTACCAAATAAGCAATCAAAACAGCAGAAAGTCATAAATTTTGATGATAACCTTTCGCCTTCGAAATCTAACCAGTGAACTATTAGTATGGCAACATAAAAATTGTAATCGCTGAGAATGAATTTTAACTGAAACTAAACAAAAATTAAATTTTATATATTTTTACTAAAAAGTAATATTTTTACAAACTTAAAGTAGTCTGAATACCTATAATATTCAATCTACAAGGTGTTTATAAAGCCGGAACCAT
>KK119978.1:112706-169654 GCA_000611955.2 Stegodyphus mimosarum | reverse complement strand
CCATTTTGATGTTTAATAACTCATAAAATAATGAAGATATAAACAAACTTATGGCATTTATTGATGGAATAACTTATATATTTTTCTTTTCAGGTTTGAATATCGTTACTTTTGTAAATATCGTCTGCGCGTGTGGTTAATTTCAGATAATTTCATTTTCCAGTCTAAATATCTGTACTTTTCTAAATATCGTCTGCTTATTAATTGCATTTTCTCTCTTTTGTTTTTGGCAACTATTGTAATGTTATGTTTACTTTTGATGAATACCGTAAGGCACAAAAGGATTCTCCAAACGTTAATATGTGGTGTGGACTAATGCACGACCGAGTCATTGGGTCTTTCTTTTTTACAGAAAAGACGGTCTCATCAGTCGTATACTTAGACATGTTGGAAAACTTCGTATTTCCACAACTAGAGGAGCTTCAGCCACATGTCTTTTTGCAACAAGATGGTACACCACCTTATTGAGGTACCATCGTTCGTAGTTCTTTGAATGACCATTTTACAGGAAGATGGATTGGGCGAGGAGGTCCAATTCCTTGGCCACCCAGATCACATGATCACCGCTGGACGTTTTCCTTTGGGGATTTGTAAAAGACAACGTTTACAGGAGGAGAAGGTCGAACGTTGATGACCTAAAAGCCAGAATTACAACCGCAATAGCCTCTGTGGATGCCGACATGCTTGCCGGTACCTGGCGTGAAATTGAATATCGACTTGATATTCTCCGTGCTATGAAGAGGGGCACACGAGGAAGTTCATTGACAAGGGTCATAAAACTTTTGGGAGTCTATCTAACGATTTATGTTATTAATTTTAATCTATCTTTATTATTTTATGTGTTATTAAACATCAAAATGGGTCCGGGGCTTTATAAACATCCCGTATTTTCTAAATTCCATAGATCTACGATCAATTAGTTCTCCGAGAGATAGAGTTGGAGTAAGAGCATTTACAGTAAAAATTTCTTTGAAATACTTACTGTAAATGCTCATCTACATGAGGAGACATAGCCGCTTAGACGTGTAACAGCTTTAGATATTGTTGCAATAATAATCTTAAACTTTTGAAATAGTTGAATTTGGAATCTATCTGTTAATAAATGGCAATGTTTGAAACGCCAACACGAGAGCTGCGTGCGGTTCTCGCACGAAGTAAGATAATGATTTTTAATTTAAAAAGAGATAGAATACGTTTTGGCTGTTGATTTTTGACGTTACCTTTTCTTTGACTTATATGTTGCAGCTATGAAATTGATCTATTAAATAAAGTTTGCTGTGTTCCAATGGAGTTTGCTTTAATTACGAAACAAGCATTACAGTCTTAATTATTTTTGGAGGCACCGACGAGATAGAATAATCGTGCGTGCTTTTGAAATGAAAGCACATCTCCTGGAAAGCAAGGTATAGCATTTCTTTATTCCCAATTTCAAACGATATTATAAAGTTATTTGAACGAATTTTGATTTTAAACACTGCAGAAAAGCATACGAAAATGTGTTTTGCATCGTTGCAAATTTTAGTATAACTGTGCAAAAGTTTTCTGTGTTCTAAACTCAGTTTACTATTCCTTACTTAGTTTGAAGTGTCCATCATCGGACTTAGTTTGAAGTGTCCATCATTGGACTTAGTTTGAAGTGTCCATCATTGGACTTAGTTTGAAGTGTCCATCATTGGACTTAGTTTGAAGTGTCCATCATCGGACTTAGTCTGAAGTGTCCATCATTGGACTTAGTTTGAAGTGTCCATCATTGGACTTCGATAGTTTGAAGTGTTCATCATTGAACTTTAATACTCAAGTTTATCTTGCATTTTTACATATATATTTGAGTCGTAAATTATTGTATGTTATTTTATGGTGCATCACTGCATATCAACTGATGGTAACAGTCATAGGTTGTTCGGAATAAATGTGGTATTGCTTATTCTGAGCATTTAAACAAGTGCATTTAATTCCTTGTTGCCAGAGCACTTTATTTATTTATTGCAATTAAGTTGAGCTATTTTGAGGAAGCGTAAAGAACAGGGTGTTCGTAAACTTAAGAAGTAGAAAAAAATGTCTTTCTTAGGAAGAGCTCGTAAGGAGGATTTGCAGAATCTCGCAACTGAACTAGGTGTTCAGGTGACTGCTGATTTGAAAATAGTTGATCTGAAACAGAAAATTATTGAGAGCAGAGATTATGACGAAGTATTCGTCAAAGAAGTCTTAAACACGATAATAGAGGACCGAAAAGAGAGGGAAGAAAGAGAGGAACGTAGGAGACAGGAAGAGGAACGTAGGAGACAGGAAGAGGAACGTAGGAGACAGGAAGAGGAACGTAGGAGACAGGAAGTAGAGGAACGTAGAAGACAGGAAGAAGTAGAGGAACGTAGGAGACAGGAAGAAGTACAGGAACGTAGGAGACAGGAAGAAGTAGAGGAACGTAGGAGACAGGAAGAAGTAGAGGAACGAAGAAGGAAAGAACAATATGATTTAGAGAGATTAAAACTTGAAGCTGAGATAAAGTCTCAAACCACCGGACAGGTCCGGGCGAAAACGGAATTGCGACATCTGATGCAGAAATTTGACGACAAAGAAGGAGATATCAGTCTATATTTATCACTGTTTGAAAGGCAAGCAGAATGGGCTCAAATTGATAAAGAAGAATTTGTATCTCATTTGCTAGGACTACTTCCTTACGAAGTAACACAAATAATAGCTAGAGAACCCTCTGATAAAGCTAAAGATTATGAACATGTGAAGACTTTATTGCTAAAGCGTTTTAAATTAAGTCCTGAAAGGTTTAGGCAGAAATTCATGAAGCATCAAAAAAGTACCGAATCAACATGGGTGGATTTCAGCTATGAATTAGAAAATTATTGCAAGGAATGGGTAACTGGTTTGGGAGTTGAGAGTTTTGAACAGTTGTTGGACTTGATGGTGATTGATCAGCTTAAGCGTCGAGTCCCTCCTGAAATTCGAGATCATTTTCTTGACGAATGGGTAGAAATGATTTCGTCCAAGAAATTAGCCGAAAAACTTGATGCCTACGAAAACGTCCGTGGAAACTTCCAAAAAAATCTTGCAGCCGATCGGCGGAAAGGGAAATACAATCCAAAAACTCAAAGTAAAACAAATTCCGATGATAAAAATAATGCTGAAAATAAATGGCCTTCAAAGTTTAATTCGGGAAGCAAGATCTATCAACCTAGTAGTCCACGTCCAGATGATAAATATGAAAAACGAAAGTCACTGCAATGTTACCACTGTGGGTCCTATCAGCATCTAAGACCTCAGTGTCCAAAACTTAAGAATAGTACTGAATCTTCTGCTAATCTAAACAGAATTAGTTCAAGACCGGACGATGAATTTCTGTTACCTTATACTAGTATTGGATACGTAAATGGCTACAAAATTCCTATATTAAGAGATTCAGGTGCTAGTATTGATATAGTTTGTCGTAAATACATCACGCCAGAAATGCTGACAGGTGAAAAAGTGTGGGTGCAACAACCATTAGATTTAAATCCAACCTGTTTACCCTTGGCTGAAGTCGAACTAAACTGCGATCTCGGACATGTAATAACCAAGGCTGCCATTATTGGAAACAAACTCGACAAAGGAAGGTATTTATTAGGCAACCGAACTGCTGCACTACTGAATGAAAAAAAAGAACCTGAAAATCACTCTCACCAGGTTAATACAGTGACTACTAGAGCTCAAACGAAAAGAGATGCGGAACAAGTTTTTGAAAAATATGGCCGGCTTCTAAGATGCGATGTCAAATACGGAATGTATGGAACATCAGGAAGAAGAGGTTCTGGAAGGACTGGCATGGCATATGCATTTGTTGATTATGATGATAGACGAGATGCAGAGGATGCCATAAAGTATGAAAATGGACGAGAAATTCGAGGCCAGAGCATTGTTGGGGAATGGGCTAGAGGGCCATCCTATCGCTCAGGGGGTGGTTCTAAATATCAGCGAAGTTCAAGTTATAGAAGAGAGAGTTATGGACGATCATCACGTCAGAATAGTGAAGAATGTTATCGCTGTAGACGGACAGGACATTGGGCTCGTGATTGTCCTGAACTTGAAAGAGATAGATACTATCCTCGTTCTAGACATCGTTCTCGTACAAGGTCTAGGTCAAGATTACACCGTCACAAGAGGAGTATCTCACATAGTCGATCTAGGAGCCATGATCGTCACAGAAGGAGTTCTTCTGGCTATCGCCATAAAAGTAGAAGTGTAAGCAGAGATAAAAGAGTAAAGGCGAGGTCACCCAGCCGATCTGTAACACCATCCAAGTTAGTTTTCCGTTCACGATCAAGGTCGCATGGAAAAAGTCGAAGAAAATATGAAAAGTCATCTAAAAAGTCGCGTTCAAGAACTTTTCCCTTCGGAAAAGTTTCTCCGTTGGGGGAGAGATTGTAACAGCTTTAGATATTGTTGCAATAATAATCTTAAACTTTTGAAATAGTTGAATTTGGAATCTATCTGTTAATAAATGGCAATGTTCGAAACGCCAACACGAGAGCTGCGTGCGGTTCTCGCACGAAGTAAGATAATGATTTTTAATTTAAAAAGAGATAGAATACGTTTTGGCTGTTGATTTTTGATGTTACCTTTTCTTTGACTTATATGTTGCAGCTATGAAATTGATCTATTAAATAAAGTTTGCTGTGTTCCAATGGAGTTTGCTTTAATTACGAAACAAGCATTACAGACGGCGGAAAGTGATTTGTGATTCTGACTGCCGTACCGAAGAGCTCGAGCTCGAATCCCGCGGAAAGCCTGTATGTAAATTGTCTGTCTCTTCGTAGGAGGTAACAATAACCGCTTATTAGGTGGCTCCATAACAAAATGACCACCGCAGTGGTCATTGTCTAAAATCGACAGTATCCGCAATTTAAAAAATATAATAAATAAATTTAAAAAATTAAAGAGAAAAAAAACAATATTTAACAAAATTAAATAAAATCTGAAAGGTTTCAGATTTTAAATTACGTCCAAAGGGGCATTTTGAAATGTTTTGTGTGTTACTGTTATTTATTAAATATCATGTTCTACGTATTCAAACCAGAAAATTCAGTTCAATAGCAATGTCGCAAAATAATTTTAAAATGAGCATAATTTTAAAATTTTCGATACACAGTCTCGTGCGCTGGAGATAAAAATGTTTCTTTTGTTCCCCCCGCCCCTGTATAGTGTTCCCATTGAATCGTTTTGAAATCGTTTAGTTTGTAACTCAAAAATTCGCTGAAGTGTTACAAAATATAATCAATAATAAAACAAATTTCAAATTCGAAATTAGGGTTTCCATATACCCATATTATATTGTTACGGATTTCATATTTATTTGGCTATTTATTTAGAATTGCAATTAAAATTGCTTTATTTTCCCGTGAAACGCAGACGATTTTTGAAGAGAAAGCTATGTCGGAAAAATAAAAATAAAAGAGCGCATGCATTTAATGTTTAATAAATAAATATCTCGCAATTACTGTTGCCATCCAGAAAAATCTAGAAAAATCGAGATTGTTCTAGTGATAATTAAAAAGCTTATAAAAGCCGAATTGAAGCACCTCATATCAGTTGCTGTTGTAGTTGTAGCTGTTTAAAGCGAACTGCTGTTTGTTTATTTAATGCTGTAGCGTTTTCGCTGTGAGATAGAATTAGTTTATCTGTTTTGAATTGAGTTTTGCTAAACGTTTGAGATATTGCGCGAATATCTTTGAAGAAATATTTCAGCATTTTGATTTATTTCTTGTGGAAAGAATAAACTTCTTTAACTTTTTAACGACTTGCGCATTCAATCCATAACGAACCCGTACGCACGCAACCATACGGAAGATTACGCTATTTCAATTTTGATGGCTCTAGGTACTGTCGTTATATCATAATGCGAGAAACATACATACATTCATGCAGATTCTTCATTATTTAATATCTTTAAATATAATACAGGGCTCTAATATTTGGTGGCAACAGTTTTAAAAGTGATGCTCCGTTTTCAACGCGCGGCCCAGACGGGATAGTAGTTCGGGGAGCTGGCTACGATACCAAAGGGACTGGGTTCGAAGCATGGCTGCAATTGTCCGTCTTTCATAGGAGGCAAAAGTGGTCCACCTATTAGGTGCCTCCATAGTAAAGTGGCCGCCACTTCTGGCCTTATTAGTGGCCAAGCCGAAGTCGGCTGAGGGCCCGCCATTTAAAAAAAAATGTTTTCAACGCAAAATGCCAAAACGAAATTAATAGCCCTTCAGGGCAAATTAGCCGTTTGGACTAAAAAAAGAAAGAAAGAAAAGCATGAGAAGACATATCTCTGAACAAGCATCTCTGGATGTCTGAACTCCAGGAGGTGTAAACATTGGCATGTCGGAATACATTGTTGCCGAAGACATATTTGGTGACGGCCATTGAAACTGCGTATGGAAATCATGTGTCTGAAAAGCAACGACAGTTACTGAGTCAGCGTTTGGCTTGCTGAATATCGTATCCCGTGAATTGTATGGAGTTTTATGTTATTATTTTAAAAAACTTAATTTAAAATGCAATATTTATTTCGGATCATTATTTCCGATTGATTTCTTTATAAAGAGTACTTTTTCACCTTCGAAGTACTTTTTCACCTTGGATCCAAGTCATTTGTTATTGTAAGCTATTACGCGATGCATTTTTTTACTTCATTTATTAGTATGCCTAAATCTGCTACAATATGTTTCTGCTAGAATAAAGGGATTATCAGCGGCCGAGAACGATAAAATCACTGAACCCTGGTATTTCCGACCTCGGTCGATTCCAGACGAACGGCTTGGCTGTATGGGCGTTTTTGTAGTTTTCTCCATCTGTAATATGTATATGAACCAGTTTTCCTAGAAGGTATTCCTTCCCTTAGGCAAATAGGAATAATTCCCTTAGGCAAATAGCCTAAGGGAATTATTCCTATTTGCCTAAGGGTTCCTATTACCAACCCTTAGGCTATTTGCCTAAGGGTTGGTAATTCCCTTAGGCAAATAGCCTAAAGGAATTACCAACATGAAGTAATCGATTTATTTCCTTTTATGAAAAGGAATATTATATATATATATATATAGAGAGAGAGAGAGAGAAATAGATAGATAGATAGATACATGGGTAATTCATATTTATATGAATGCTGCGTTTCAAAATTAATTGCTTCCCTTTACCCCTTCATTAATTTCGTATTAATTTCTATCTTTTATTAATTTTTGGTATTTTGCATTTTTATTGTCATTTTTATTCGCTGATACTTTCCGCCTGTTATTAAGCCTTCTGCTTATTTGAACTATTATTAGAATTACTACTTGTTTTTAAAATTAAGCCCTGAAAAAAGAAAAGAAAAGCATTGAAAAACTTTGGAAATTACTGTGTTCGTTGTGAGACCAATGAAAGTCTTCTATTAAATATAAATCACGTCATCTGCTCTGACAGCTCCGACTCATATTGTTACGGATTTCACATTTATTTGGCTATTTATTTAGAATTGTAATTAAAATACTTTATATTTCCCGTGCAACGCAGACGATTTTTGAAGAGAAAATTACGTCAAAAAATAAATAAATAAATAAATAAAAGAGCGCGTGAATTTAACGTTTAATAAATAAATATCTCGTAATTACTGTTGCCATCCAGAAAAATCTAGAAAAATCGAGATTGTTCTAGTGATAACTAAAAAGCTTAGAAAAGCCGAATTGAAACACCTCATCTCGGTTGTTGTTGCTGTAGTTGTAGCTGTAAAAAGCGAACTGCTGTTTGTTTACTTAATGCTGTTATTGATTGTAGCGATTTCGCTGTGAGATAGAATTATTTTATCTGTTTTGAACTGAGTTTTTGCTAAACGTTTGAGATATTGTGATATTTTGCGAATATCACTGAAGAAATATTTCAGTATTTTGATTTATTTCTTGCGGAAAGAATAAATTTTTGTTAACTTTTTACGACTTGTGTATTCAATCCATAACGAACCCGTACGCACGCAACAATATAGTTGATCAGAGTAGCTTAAAAACAAAATCGCTCTGTGTACACGAAGTACTATCAAGCAGGATGTTTGTTAGGAGGACTTTACTGTGCCACTGAGCAACTTACTCCCCTCGTGTAGGCGAGCTATAAGACGTTAAAAGTAGCTTAGTAAGATAAAATTATAAACGCTAGAAATTTTGAAGAGGGTCAGATTACAAGCCATTGAAAAGACTGACTGCTTGGATTCCTGTGTGGCTTTTTTTTTTCCTGTGTGTAATTTCTTTAAAACGTTTTCAATATGTATCTATTCTGCGGCAAGTAGCTCTTGTATGTTTTACCATAATGTGTTATATATGCACTTTTAGCTTGATATGCAAGTTTGGACACAATTTAATCCGTAAACTACATCTAAATATTGATAAGGTCTTTAGCTATTTCAAAGTTTGATTGCGTATAAAAAATATGTAGTTCAAATAAAACAATTATTTTTTATAAATGGGCCTCACTGATTGATTAATTGATTGACATTATATTTAATGTTCATTAAGTATCCATTCCTTCAGAGAAAATCTTTATGCCGCTAAAATTAATTTTAGGCTAGGTCCAGATGCTTAAGTTACGTTGGCTCGCCAATGTAACTCAAACATCTGGACCTAAGTTACATTGCCGAGGGGTAAACTCGCTGCATTAGCAGTTCGGTTCGATGTTCGAATCCCGCGAATGGGCTGGCTCCATGGTCCTATTCGTGGTTTTCCCCAATGTGTAACGTGTATACGAGCTGTTTTCCATTAGAATGTCCTCCACGAAGACATCCCTCTCGTTAGGCAGATAGCCCTCGAGGCCTTGGCTTAATCTTATAAACCAAACTAAACTTTAAGTTAAGTTAAAAGATAAAAATTCTTTCAAATTAACGGCTTATTCATAGGGAATTTATTCGCATCTTTTTCATAGTAAAAAACTAAGCACACACCGCTAATTAGAATTCAATTAATGAATTACCATTAAGAGAAATTCAAAGACTTAAAAGTACTTACATCCAGAACACAGTGGAAATAATCGTCATATCCTTCTTTTAACTCATTTGGATCATCGCCTGCTAAATATTGTAAACAAATATCATTACAGAGGGTGTTATGCATTTCAATATAAAGGCAATACCACAGCTAAAGAACAGTCACCAGATAAAATACATTAATGCCTCTTAAAAAATAGAGATTTCTTAGTCGCATCTTTTATCAAATATTTGAAATAGAACTGATGATATAAAGCTAAGCAATCTGAATTTATATATACATACATATATATATATATATATATATTATTCAGTACGTCGGTAGAATAACAAACAAATTTTTCTGATTTAGAATTCCCATTAGAATCGCAAACAAATTTTTCAATTTCTCCTTCATAAATACTACTGTATACAAATATCTGAAACAACTGAAAATTATTCTGAATACCTCGAAGACATCACAAACAGTTCTTTGTTGGTCTTCTTCCATCTAGTAAAAAATTACATAAACTATAAAGGACATCCGTACTTTGAAACAGTGAAAACATAGTAGAAAACTTGAGATCTTAAATCGAATTAGTAACACATTCATATAATACGTATATTCCAACTTCAGCCCGGAGGTATTCGTAGGATGTAAAGGCACAAGATAAGCATACTAATGTATATTCTGAAGCCCAGCTCTTACCAAGAGAATTATTAAGAATACTTCCAGGCTTTTTAAATAAATCCTGCGTAAACTCATGATATTGATCAAAGCATTTACTTCTTCTTGGAAAAAGAAATTTTTCGTTCAGTCTACTTTCCACCTGCAATATTTTATTTATAAAGACTACGTCATTAATTATTGCAAATGAAACATGTTCTTGCAAAATATTGGAATCTGAACGTTTTCTCATTAGTATCATGAATTATAATTTCACGCCAAGAAGTGTATTTATAACGAAAGGACGAACTGAATTCCAAAAAATAATTGTTTTAACTTCAACAGAAAATAGGAAATTCAGTTGCAAATCCAGGGTAAGCCTATTTCAGTCGTAGAATTTTTCGCCTTATTTAGCACCTATAGTGCTGATCTGCTTGAAGAAATTATTGCTTGAGGTTTTGTGAAGAGCTATTAAATAATCCACTTGTTGTTGAACTTAGTAAGAATATATGTGCTTTACGGAAAAACGGTTTAAAACGCGCTCTGAGAATTCACCACCAAGGTACATTTCAGATATTAAATGCATTAAATTAACGTTATACATGACAAGGACAAAAACTAGACTACAAAAGACAGATTTAAGACAGCTTTCTGTCATTCTTGTTACTAACATATTCTTGATACGGTGCTAATTTTACATTATTCAAGACCAGGTATTGCTCAAACAATTACAATACTCTTGCTACAGACAGCGAATTTCATCACTTGAACAAATGCCGATGAAAGCCATAAAATTCATGATTTTTTCGATTAATGATCAAACATCTAGAAGACATCCTATGAAATAAGACTGCGAAACAAGAGCTAATCAATCAATTACAATAGGTAAATAACGCTGGTACTGTCTTTATTGAACAAGCCGGGTATAAGAGTGTCAGTTTCTGTAACTACACGATTTTGTTTTTAAATGCATGGATATTTCTTACCTTACCATATACATCAATAAAAATGAAAGATATTCATGAATGCATTATTAGAGCTTATAAGGTATTTTCTCCCTTCTTTCTGCATGCCTTCATGGTGTAACGGTAGCACGTTCAGCGCGTATTCGAGAGGTCCCGATTCGAGTCCCGGCGAGGGCATTGCTCATTTTTCACGTCTCCAGTCTCAAAATAACCTAATAACTCTACAGTGGCGCAAGAACTAAAAGGTGGTGGATGATGTAACTTCACTAAATCATCATTCACCACTTTTTGTACTGATTGTTTATGAGCAATCAGTACAAACTCTTTTCCCTTCACATAAATTAATCAACTCATTCAGAGCTTTATTTATTGCTAGAACAGTCTTTTTTTAAAAAATTAACCACCTAGTCTAGTTTTGCTCGAGTGCCAAGATATATTGCATACAAAATTCTTGGTTACAGCAAGCCCAGAAATAAGTTGAGTCCAGATGTATTTTGGATAAATGCAAGAGACTCTTCAGCTGAATTTCAAGAAAGCTTGGGTGTTCAACCGATGTTCCCAGTGTAGCATACCGGAAAGCAGCTCGGTAAATGCAATCTTTGGATAAGGAAGTAACTAAAGAGAATGAAAATGTAATGCTTACGTTTGTATCTATATTTGTTTCGTTCTTACACACGCAGACATATACGCAGGAAAAGATTATTGCATTTATGCTTGAGAACGCCATTCAATGCCTTCTAATGGCATAACGCAGAGATGAATTTCCATCTCTCTTGGATATTGCAAAATCTAAGCTATACCTTCTCTCATATAAGTATGAGAGCAGCATAGTGTATTTCTGAAAGCAGCAAACTGCAAACATCATTATCCAATGACACAAGAAATCTTTCGTCTCCTCCAAGAAAAAACAAAATTAAAATTCCTCTTGAAAGGATGAAACACATGCAGGGAATAAGGGAGTAAAGAAATTGTGGGGTTCCACTCTTTTATTTCTTAGTTAAATGTGGGAACCCTTCTACACCGATAAGCGAATAATCGCTTGAGTGTGTGAACAGAGACGTAAGACTCAAGAAGGGTTAATATTTACCCTTTATTTCGCATAAAAAGAATAAACACAGTCGGCTCCTATCTCAGAACCCACAGCAAAACCTCTCCTTGGGCCTAACTAATGCATAACTAAAAGATATAGCCGAAGCTATCAGGATTCTAAGTAGTTGACCCCTAAATCTCAATTAAATGGGCGAACCTATCAAGGGCCTGAAGTATGGCCGAGCGTAGTAATATAGAAAGAGACGTAGTCAAAGGCAAACGCACGCTAGTCAGAAACTCTGGCTCTCTAACGAAGTCAGTGAAACATCGACTTAAATACTACTCCTACTCATTTGCATTAAACGAGTTTCTGCAAATACATTCTGGTAAGGAAATGTAAGCTGAAGCTACAAGAAATAGGAAAGGTGCATAAAGGTAAAACAACTGTTATAAAATTAGGAAAAACCTTACAAAATGAAGAAACAGACCCTCTTGCTAAAGATGCAGCTACTCCGAAGCTGATTCCAAAGATATGAACTTAAAAAGGGCCTAAGGTATACCTAAAAAAAGAAGCACACAAGAAAAATCTGGCAGAACGAATGGAACCCTATTCCCAATGCAGGAGAATACATGAACTAATCAACGCAGTAACAAGGAAAGGTGTCTCCGTTTGAATCAATTCATATCTGGACATGGATCCTTCTCCTGATATTCCTCAGACCACTGTGTGGCGAAAAAGAGTCTCCAGAGTACTACCTCTTGTCATGTCCGTTAACTTTAGCCCATCACAGAGTTAAACCAAATATAAACGAATTCAAGTTTTGAAAATATATCATAAATAATCCAAAATTTCCTCATAAAATCACAGCTTTATAAAATACCTTTCGGAATAAGGTGGAGATATTTGTGAGCAATAACCAATACGAAAAAAATCTTTACATTTATACACAAATTCTTCTAAATAATAGCTACATGAAAATGTTTTGCAAAGTTTGCACAGAGCTTTTGTAGGTCGCTTGACTGGATAATGAGACGGTTCCTGTATAACCATATGTTAAAGTCCTGGTGTTCCATATGCTTATTTCTGTATTCTAGGCCCGATTGACGAAATTCAACTTGCGTTTTTCATGTCTCGAAAGAGCGACTTAGGATATGTATTAGATTTATATATAGCATTGTTCTAATATAGCTATTTTGACACAACATAGGGCTTTTTCTGAAATAGCATACCAATTTTTTTCATATTTCGATTCTACGAATCAAATTATGCCAGGCTACCAAGTTTTGTAAAAACTGCACGAGTAGTTTTTAAAAAATGAGCTCTCAAAATTTCAGCTCCTCTTTACTAATTGAATTTGGGTTATATTTAGTAGTATCTCTTTTTTATTAAACTTATTTGATTCTTCCTATCACATTTCGAAATTTATGTTCATTTCAAAAAAAGATCGCCTATTTTTTATAATTTATTTTTTAAATTGTATTTTTAAGTAATTTTTATAAATTTTTCAAAAAAAATTTAATTATAACCTATCAAATTTAGCCATAATCTTAAGGTAGATGTATTTCTAAGCAAACCTGAGAAAAATTAGAGATTTTATTCAAAACTCCCTAAGATATACATGAATTTACATTTTGAAGTTTGGCATATTCGTTCTAAGCGATAATAACACCAAATGTGGTTTAAGCACTTTGTCAAAATTATTTGAAAGTATGAATGATGACCATTTTTCCACTCCTGTACAATGAAAAAAAGGAAAGAACAATATAGATTAAGTAGTTCGCCAAGTGAATTATTCTTGGTGCAAATTGAAAAAAAAGCGCTAAGAGAAATTTTTAAATTTCGCCCTTAATTTCTCACCAAAAATTACAAAATTTAATATCCAATCATAATTTGATTTATAGAATCAAAATATGGAAAACAATTGGCATGTTATCGCAGAAAAAGTCCGATTTTGTGTCAAAATACCTATATTAGAATAATGCTATATATATAAATCTAAAATATAGCCCAAGTCACGCTTTCGAGACATGGAAAACGCAATTTGAATTTCGTCAATCGGCCCAGTAGAATGGAAGATTTAGAGCTGTCCCCCTTTTCCGCTGTATACAAGTTTCCTAAAATAAGATAGAGAATTTTATGAAAATTATTTCAGTAGTATGGATTGAAAAACTCTGTTAAAATAAAATCCAACTTTTCAAATAGTCACCATTAAGCGAAATTTCATTTGTATACGGATGGCAAAAATTTTCTTGAAATAATGCTATTTAATGAAGTAACCAATAATCTGACTTTTTTTATTTCTATATAACAAACAAAAGGCAAATCTAAATATCATAATTCACTTCAGTTTGATCCATTTATTTCTGAAATGCAAATTATGTGATCGCATTATTTAAAATAGCGACAAACGAGACAAAACAGTCTCTTATGGCGAGGAAGTGTGATTAGAAAAATTCTTTGAGGTTCAGGAGTACGGACGTTTAAAAGAGAGTGAGGCCAAATGTTTCAAAACAGGCAGTCTTTGTCTATTGAAAACAATCTAAAGACTCTAAAATTGTAGCTAAGAAGAAGGGACAAGATCGTGGAAGAAAATGAAATTCTTTTCAAAAGCAGTTATTACAAAGCATAAAAGAAAACTGACGACTAGGCTGCTGACTATCTTGCAGCTACTGCTGAAACTTTTACATTACAAGAGATTTTAAGCAGAGCAATAAATGAGAAAACCATTCACGCCATAAAAACTAGTAGTTTAACCTCAAAACGAAAGGAGGCTCGCTTGAGAGTTGACCAGAGAATATCAGGGCTGCAGTCTCCAACAATGTGCTCAGTTTGATTCTAAACGTTTTTGCAGTTGGAAACCTTGTCGGCTTTACAGTCCAGGCTCATGTTTGATTCTAAACGTTTTTGAAGTTGGAAGAATGACAGAAACATGAAATATATCAATTACAGTCAGGGAGTATGGCCGCTGCTGGAGAGCACACTTTCTTATAATATTACCTACTTGTAGAGTTGAACGTTTTTAGCTATCATCCAAACTGTCTAAACTCTTGGTAGACGTTAAGCGACGTATCGTTAAGTCTATATAACAACTGGAACTTGGGGAGAGTTAAAAGACTAAAGACTCTTTATTAAAAGCTAACTAAGAAGAAAAGGCGCACTTATACAAATCAGGCAATCACTTATAACGGGATAACTTAAAACAACAGTAATTCAAATGTAAAATTTAAATTCAAATAAACTAGTAGCCGACGTCTACACAATCAATTTAACGCGAAGTTGGCTCAGAACTTATTCGGCGTGGAATCTACCTATCGGCAATTATAAAGCAATGCCGAAGACAAGAGAACAGAAGACTACAAAGAAAAGACTACAGACTAGAGAAGACTGCAAACCCAATAACGTGGCTACGAGAGATAGAACACGCTCTGTGTTTCATTCTCAAAATTTCACCTTAAATACAGGCGAACTAATTTTCGTTCGTATTTTGACTGGTAAACGGTAAAGGAGAAGTGATTAATTAACTGATTAACTAACCTAAAGAAACTTCACCCACTAGTGCTAAGAATCTACTTATTCTCGAGGCAATAATATTTTTTAATAAATTTTCCTTCTATATTACTTTAGTTTTATTTGTTTTATAATAAAATTTTGTAACAAATGCATTTATACTCAATTTTTTAGTTTGAATTTGCGTGTTATGATGCCGTGTATGAACTCATTTTATCCAATTTTTAAAAATAAGTGCTTTCTTGAGTGTAAAAGAAATTTTGAACACCAAAGTAATCTTTTTATAATTTAAAAATAAAATATTTCATAATTTTACGTACAGAATTTGTGGATATATTATCAATAAGTGACTTCAAAGAACCGGTAACAATTTAAAAAGCGGGGGCTGCTTTATTCAAGACAGAATCTTTAAGTGTGAGTAATGAGTAAATAAGAATGAGTAAATTTTGCTTTTTTACTGCTACCTGAATTTTTGCTAGAAAGTCTTGAATAGTTTCGTTAATAGCACAGAAAATAGTTTAGCCAAAGCGTTCATTCTTTGAAATGATTCAGCGAATTTTGCACTCAAAAGCGCTTTAGATTTTAGCTAATGAAAGCCTAATATTTTACTAAGCGGAAAGCCTAATATTTTACTAAGCGGAAAGCCTAATATTTTACTAAGCGGAAAGCATAATATTTTACTTTTCTGCGGTGTCTAAATAAAGATTTTATTTTTGAGGGGAATTCCATCTAGACTGTCGAAATTATTTTTCTAATATGGGCTATTTTATTTTCGGAAACTTTGCAGTTGCAAGCGTATGCTTAATGGTTAATATTTAACATAATAAAATCTGTTGACATCTTCTCATTGACTGTATGCAATCAACCACTTATTCAACAAGACATTTTAATTATTTGAGTCCATTCTTCTGTATGTCTATAGCAATAAAATTCTTTTTGGAGGCCAGAGAGAGATTCATAAGAATTTTTTCTCTTTCAAGAGGTATTTACACCTTCCTAAACATAGAATAAATGACCGCCCGGTGGCCAAGTGGCTAGCGCGTCTAGGTCCGAGGTTCGATCCACGGGCTGGACAAGGTTGACTCAGCTTTCATTCCTTAAGTGGGTCGATAAAATGAGTAACAAGTTCGTTTGGGAACTAAACACCTGGGGTCCTACGACAAGCTGACCATTTGCCCAGGGCATATGCTGATGCACTACGAGGCTCAAAAGGTCAAGAAAGCAGAAAAAGGGAACTACAAGCCGTGGCCCACTAGCGCTGTTGCGCCATTTAGTTTAACCACAGAATAAATAGTAAAAAGTCAAGGAAACCACGACATAAGCGAGAAGTTCTAGTTTCAAGTGTTTAATTCTATCCGTATGCATTGTAGCGAACAGTTAATAATGTTTTCAAATGTATTCATTGCAACATCTGAGGTAAAGGCCAGTATAGGAAATTGCATAAATTATTTTGACGCATGCTAGTAAAGGTGAGGCTCAGTAAAAAAAATCTAGATTATATTGCTGTAGAGTTAAGCAATGCGTAGCTTATTCGATGTTTAGATTCTACTTCAAACACTATGGTATTCATATATCTAACGCAAATACTAAATTTATAAAGAAGAATGCACTCAATACGTATACAAATCTTCTTTAAACTATGAATTTAAACTCAGCCGTCACTCCATAAAAGTCATCATCTATATAATTTAACCAAACTTATGATCTTACCGAGTCCAGGTGTAATAAAACTGTTACCAATGAAAAGAAGCAAGAAGATGCCATACGGTAACATATTCCTCTCCGAGACTGCTCTCTGTTTCTCTCTATTTGAAAACTAGCCAGCTATATTTGCTGTGAACCTCACAACACGTTCTACAGAAATGGACATCATTTTCTTGTCAACTGATTTTAGAGCATTTGCATCAATGACGTATGCAGTTACCCCCCTGCCTCCAAATTAGAGCAGGTGGACTTTGTACACGAGGGATGAAAGGTATTAAATTGTAGATCCCGGAGCTGATAATGCTGCTCAATTACGATAGCGTTTTCAAAGAGAAAAATCTTATTCTCTTTATCTCAGATGACATTATAATCACAAAGTCATGCCTGAAAACAGCGGTAGCACGCCATAGCAGTCTTTAAACATAGCTCTGACGCAATGAGATAACTATGCTCAGATTCAAAAATTTGCCTGACAGAGAAAAATGTATTAGGTAATAAAAATGATTAATTTTTTTGTTGTTCGTGATTTAAAGATGATAAAAAAACGATTAAATCAGGAGCATATGAGTTGTAGATGTGAAAATGTTCTCAGAAGTATTTTTATATTTTCCTTGCACATTGAAAATACATGCTCAAAGATTCATATACCAAAAAAGCGAAAATGATACATAATTTTTTTTTATTACCGTCTGTTTAACTACGTAATTTAGTAATTCTGGTAGAAAGTCCACAGCCAACTTTTTCTATCAAATTGTAATAGCCCGTTGTTAACCAGTGTAACAAACTCAACAACTTAGTAATGAATGTAGTTTTAAATTACTTTATCCTTGTTTAATTTGACTCCAGAAAATTTCAAAACTTGGTCATAACTTAGTCATTCAAACATTCAAATCACCTAAAGTTACCCTTCCATGTCGTTGTCATCGTGTTTGCTTTATTCAGTTACTTATTCTCATGGCTGGCAATACTGTGATCAAAACATATTGATACTAATTCCGTGCAGCACAGATCGATCAACATTTATTATACTCTCTTCAAAATGATCTCCTGTGACTGCAAAGTAGGTCTGCCACCCCTTTCTCAAATTCTCAAAACATATTTCAGAGCCGTTTTCATGAAATCCTTCCAGACATACCAAAATTTCTATTATTGTGTCCAGTAAACTCAAATTGGTGACCATGAAATAGCAGTTTTGACCAGAGAAAAATAAGAAAAAAATCCCACGGTGGCATATCTGATAAATACGAAGCTTGCAGAGCCACGCTTATTAAATTTATGAGGCAATTTTTCATCTGCAGAATTTCACGAGCAGAAGCTTAGTGAGTAGATTGCATTAAATCGTTGACAAGATCCATCAGTTTACCTCGCAACAATTGGGGTCATTTTTTGCGAATTGCTTCACGTGAACGTAACAAAGCAATCAAGTAATATTCTTTCTGGGAAGTTTCGCCGTTTGATAAAAACTGATGATGCACAATAACATGACAATCGAAGAAAATATTCAAGATTACCTTGTTTTTTGACCAACTTTGAAGTGGTGATCGCTCTTGCTTCACTTTTCAAACGCATTTCACTTGATCGTTTAGCTGTTTTGGTCTCAAAAGCGTAGATTAATGCTTAATCACTGGTCATAATGCTCACGCTTTGAGAAAGCATCTTTTAGGCCACTTAGCATGTGACTGTTTCCGGAAAACAGTCACAGTTTTTAGAAAAACTCTGGAAGCGTCGCATAGCAAATCCAAATGACTTTTCAACATCGATTGATAGGATCAAATGGGTATATAGGAACTTGTTCAATAATATTTCGAATTATTAAGCAGTTGCTACTAAGCATGAGGATCCTGATTTGATCGACATGTAGTTTATTAGCTGACCTGAACAGTCTTCCACCACAGCGTGGTTCTTTAGCACTTTAGTAAGATACCACCCTCAGAATTAGATGCAACTGCTGCACTTACGTAGTATGATACAGTGCTAATATTTTAAAGGACTAAAGATAGTGCATCACGATTGCAACTGCGAAATATTTGTCATTCAGGTGATAATTTGTTTTATGACTTTTCAAGTTTTAAATTCTCCGCATGTTTTATCTTTTTTTGTGTGTGTTTTTGTACACCTTCAAATAACTAGATGATTCTTTTTAGTCATTTGTATATAATGTAGAGTTCTTGTGTAAATCTACTAGTAACTGTAGTCGAACAGTGACTCTTTATAATTTCAAAGACACTATATTATTTTCTATCCTCTTCCGTTGCGCCAGTTCCAGCCTACTTTCACATCAATGTAGTGAGATGCTTTGGGCATAATTTCAAATTTTCACCATTTCTCTCAGGATATATCTCCATGGACTCAAGAAAAACTCCGCAAGTGTAAGCCTGAAAAACTTCTATGTTGTAAGTTTATAAGTCAGATTGTTCGCAATTTCAGCCAGCCACGGTGGAGCTGTTCGAAATTAATGGTGAAGTTTTTCGAGCTGTGAGTTTCATCTGCATGAAAATTTTCGTTAACAGTAGTTATGAAAATGGCAGACATAAATGGCTAAAATCTAAATTAAAACTTTTAGAGGTGTTATAATTTAATTCTGTGTTGTCTGCCAAATATTGTTAAAAGCGAAAGTAAATTTAATTACCTATTTTAGTTTTGCACTTCGAGGTGAAGTCAAAATAAATCCTAAGTAGTTTTACATTATTACATTAGTTTTATTTTCAGGTACTGACAGTTAAAAACAGTGCGAAAATTCCTCTAGCAGTCTAGAAAGTTAGATTAGTATTTTGTTGACTTTGTATAAGCCAAACCGAACTTGACTTATACAGTACCTCAGTGGAAAAAAAGGCAGCACTGCGGTAGTACACAAGGTAAATCTAGTGCAGTGTGTTAATTAGCCTTGGCTAGTGTTCCCTGGCTTGTATTTAGGTTACTCATAAGCAGAATAATGAAAACCAATGAAGTTTTAACGATTGTTCATTCTTCTGGTTTCGAGCCCGATCGAGCTACCAGTATTCAGCAATCTTAATTATTCGGCCACTGGCGAGGCTAAGGGTTTCAGAGTTCTTCTAGATTGCATCGGAGCGTCGATGAAACCAACATTAGTTTTCATGGAAGAAACCATGTGTTAATTTTTTTGGAAGCACCAGAGAATCACTTCTTGTTATATCCGGTAATAGAACAGTCATAATATAACGAAAAAGGAACCTAAAAATGAATTGATAGTTCATGAGACATTCACAAGCTAGAAATAAAATGGTAATAATAATAATCCGGAGAAGGATATAATTTTTTTCGCGTAAATAGATTTAATGTTTCCTCATATTTTTACTGGCATGAGAAAAGGAATAATTTGTATGAGTTTATGTTCAGAATGTAACTCTTCCATGCACCCTAAATATTTACAAATGTAATTAATTCCTTTTCAACACATTATATTTAACCGTTAAATGCAAAATAATACATTTACTTTCTCTATCATTGCTCTTTCCGCCCCAAAAAAGAAATAAGTTTCAGTAGTGCCGTGTTGCGTAGTACCAACTGGATATCCAAACTAAATGCAAATCAGCTCGACAAATGGTTTTAAATTTCATTGTAGCAAAATATTATACAGAGAATTTTAACGATTGTTTATATAACGATTGTAGAACTAAATATCTCTTGAACAACTGTTTGCAGTTCCATGTTTCCAGTTTTGAAAATGAATCAAATAAGGTAGGCTTTCTGATTGGGCCAGGTTTAGGCATGTAGCAAGTTCTAATGAAAATTTATTAAAATTAAATTTTTGCATGAATCCTACCAAAATTCTTTCGGAATAGGATCGATTCTGTAACGTCAAAAAAATTGCATTCTGAAAAACTTGCAAAATGGCTTTAAAAGATCTCATCCAGAATAAAGAACTTCCTAAATAACTAATTTAAAGACTATATAAAAACTGAATTTCTTTTCAGTGAAAAATTTCAAGGCCTTTCTAAATTAGGAATAGAATCTGTGCTTCTTAATGAATGTTTTTTTCCCCTTAAATGAAAGTTTTTTTAGAAACTCTTTTTGAACATTCACCATGCGTAATTAATTATAGGCGTAAAATAGCGCTAAAAATTTTTAATTATAAATATCTGATCATTTTTCCCTGATGTGAGAGTTTTTTACTCGAATAAAAAGATTAAACAATACGCTTTTTTTTTAAACTGACAGTTTTTTTAATAAGATACGTACCAAAATTACTTTATATTTTACTAAAATATCCACTAGTTAAGTGATACATTTTTAGTAAAGTAATTTTTTTTTAAGTTTTACCTTTATTTGAAAACTGTTGGAGGCTTAAAATTAAATTTATTTGATTTATCTGTGAAATTGAAACCGTGGATTTTACAATTAACGGTTAAAGTGATTAATTTAGAATTCAAACAACAAAAATCAGTGATATTTAACTCTGCAAACGTTTAGAAATGCTTTGCGTGAAAACACAACTGTCTTTTTGAAACAAAGAAATTTAGATAAATTACAAAACTTTTACTATATAAGAGAAGCGATCTTTGTACTTCTTCAATTAATTCAGTAAAAGAAACAGAAAATCAGTCTCTTAAGGCTTTAGTACAGAAGGAAAAGTTGGTATTAATCCCTATTTATCTAGCAGCAGATTTCATTCCTGCATTTTGGAAAAAATATGCATTATCCTATCCAAAGAAGTTCAGAGAAAGTTCACATAGATAACATAAATTGAAATATTTTTAGAAAGCTATTTGTACCAATATAAAACAAAACAAAAAAAGAAATCCATTGTGATACATGTTAGAAAAATGTTTTATGTTTATAAACTTTATGATTCAATGTTAATTATAAACACTACTCGTGTTTTTTATTCTCTCATACAATGGATAATGATAACTATACATGTCCATGTACACTGGAAAAAAAAGGAAAAAAGAAAAAAAAAAAAAAAAACTTCTCTTTTACACTTCTATTTCTCGCGTTCTACTGAGCCGATTGACGAAATTCAACTTGCGTTTCTCATGTCTCAAAAACGTGACATAGGATATATATTAGATTTATATATAGCACTACTCTAACATAGGTATTTTGACGCAAAATCGGCCTTTTTTCTGAAATAACATACCAATGTTTTTACATATTTCGATTCTACGACTCAAATTATGCCAAACCGTCAAGTTTTGTAAAAATCATACAAGTAGATTTTAAAATATTAGCTCCCAAAATTTAAGCACCTCAATGTTAATTGAATTTGGTATATATTTACTAATATCTCTTTTTTTTATTAAACTTACTTGATTTCTTCTTTTAGAATTAGAAATTCAGGTTCATTCCAAATAAAATTCATCCATTTTTTATGATTTATTTTTAAAATTTGTATTTTTAAATGATTTTTATATATCTTTCGAAAAAAAATTGAATTATAGCCTATGAAATTTTTAACATCATCTTAAAAGAGATGTATTTCTAGGCACATCTGCAAAAAATTAGAGTTTTTTTATTCAAAATTTTCTAAGATATACATGAATTTACATATTGGAGCGTTTTGAAATTTGGCATCTTTTTCTTTGAGCGATTATACTGCCAAATGTGGTTTACGGATTTTGTTACAGTGAATTGCCACAACTAATTTTAACCTTAAATTTCAAATAAATTTTTACTTAAAATTAAGAATTAATTATATAGAATTTTTACCCTCAATGATGCGTAGTAAATATTTATTAATACTATATAAAAAGCTACTTTTTTCAAATTATAGATGATTTTTAATTTTTTTTTTAATTTCTTTCTTTTTTCCTTTTTTTTTTTTAATATTTATAATAGTAAAATTTTACATTTGCCATGTTATCGTCTGCTAATTTACTTTAACTTCATTTAAATCGAATTGTCTAAAACTGAGAACTTTCGTTTGATGTTTTACGAAGTTTTTTATTTCTTTGTCATTTAGCAAAAAATCTTTTAATTACAATATTTATCCTTTGGACTTTGCTTCAAACTTTATTTATAGTTAAAGTGCCTAGAAAATGAAAAGCTGTCTTCAGCTAAAGTGCAACTGAATTAATTGATATTTTAAAAAAATTGACAAGAATGCAAAAGTTATGGAAGTGTAACAATCGAAAAATCTTAATTTTCTTGAGTGAGCAACGAAAATAAATGTAGAAGAAAAGAAAATTATGCACAAAAGTAAGCAAAAATTTGAAGGGGAATTTGGCTGTTAGAAATACTAAGATGTTTAAAAAAGTTGGATGCTTTTTAACGTGCTTTTAGAACACTTCAAGGAATTTGGATGTTCAAAAAGAAAACACTTGGACGTGTAACATCAGTAAATACTATCAGTTGAACTTGTGCTGATGGAAAAGGCAAAAACGATATCACTGCAGATTAACGTGAAGAGCGACTAGTTTTCGACTACATGGTTAGTATAAATTTAAATTACGTCATAGAACATCATATCGTATCATAAACTGAGAATCCCATGATTTCTAAGTCGAATTATTTGAAGATTTAGGAATTTATTCAGTGATGTATATGGATATTATCTAAAGACGTTTTCCCTCTTGATGAAACCAGTCTTTCCTTTCATCTCATGCCTTCAAAATGCCTAGCTTCTAAAGACTGATAAAGGCTCGGACCAAATATTGATGAAATGGATTGAATTGGATTATTATTGGTAAATCAGTGCTATCTGTCTAAAAGGAGGGATTCCTTCGTGAAGAACTTTCTAAAGAAAATCAGCTCGTATGCACATTGCACATAAGAAAAACCACGAAAATACCTATGCAGACAGCCCGTTCGCCGGGATACGAACCCTGGAGCGAACTACCAGTGTTCAGCGACTTTGCCGTTCGGCCGTTGGGGGCCCCTTATGAAATGGAAGGCGATAACTTTATTTAAAATGAAAATACCAAGATGTTTCGAAAAGTTGGATGCTTTTTAATAATACTTGCAGAATTCCTGAAGGAAAAGAGCAAGCCATTAAGAAGAAAAAATAAAATTTTGCATAAAATTTAGCATTTTTTTTTTCAATTTAAAACTTTTTTAATCTTATGATATTTGATTCTTGCGATTTCAAAAATAAAATACTTGACAAAATATGCATAGCATTTTAAACTAAATATGGGATGATAAAATTGTGTAAAGCAATGGGCACACTGATAAAACTGTTTAAAGCAATGTATGAATGTCATCCTAAGTTAAAATGACGGTTATATTTATATATTTATTTACTATTATTCCGCCTGTTCGCCTCTCAATGGGCATTACAGGTCAGTCATGTTATCCCAATCGTTGCACCAGCAACCTGAGTCGGTTATACACTGGTGTGCAAAATTTAAGGACGAGACGGTTTTTTCAATATAACTTTGTACAAAAGCTTTCCAAATCAACACATTTAATACCGTAAGATCCCCAATACGTAAGGACATGAGTAATGTAAGCAACACTTACTAAAAGAGAAATCAGAGGGATAAAAAGAAGCTTTATTGAAAAAGTAACATGGAGCGCAATGCGACTGAAGGCCGAAACATCCCTGTGATGGGTGTCCAGCAAGAAACATCCGGTCTTTAATAGGGGATATGATCTCCCCTGACTGCTAGGCAGGTTTCACATCATTTGTGCATGCTGGATATGTGGTTGTTAATGAGCTGTTGAGACACTGCTGCTCGTTCCTCTTGTAGCACCAATCGCAGTTCCGGAATCGTTACTGGCGATAAGTTACGTGCTGCCACGGGTCTCCCTAGTAAGTTCCGTACATGCTTGACGGGATTTAGATCCAGAGGCCTTGCCGACCAATCCATGTGTTCAATATCATCACTCTCCAACAGCTCTTCGACAGTAACTGTGCGATGAGGTGGAGCGTTGTCGTCCATGAAGAGGAACTGAGGACCCATAGCCCTTGTGAAAAGACGTATGTAAGGAAGAAGAACCTCGTTACAATAGCAGTCCCAGGTAACGAACCTCCTTGGGAGATATGAAGGTCGGTCCGGCTACCAAGCATTATGTCTGCTCGAACGAGAACTCCGCAACCTCCAAAACAGTCCCTTTTGATGATGTTGAAGGGGTTATTAGGTGTTCCCCGCTGTGTCCAGATGTGTATGTGTCTAGAATCGCAACTCAGACTAAATCTGCTGTCATCTGTAAGGAGTACTTGTCACCATTCATTGTCTCCCCAATTCCGGTGTTCCCGGCACCACAGAGAAGGCCTTCTCCGATGGACAGGCGTTAGTGTACACATCTCCAATGGGCAGGGCGTTAGGGGCGTTTGGGGTACACCGTGCAGTCTTCTGGCTACGGTAAAACGCGATATCGGTCGTCCAGTCGCCTGTGTCGTGTGTCTAGCGATTTCTCCTGCTGTCTGCCGCCTGTTTCTATAATTATATATTCTGTTTTATCTGGCCTGTAAGGCAATATACCGGTCATCGGGTGTGGTTCCTCGTGGACGACCACTACTAACCCCCCCGATTTCGGTTCCTGTAGTTTGAAATTGTCTCCGAAGTCGTGAAACGATGCTGTGAGCAATTCCGAACTCTCCAGCCACACTTGTCACACTGCGGCCTTCCTCCAACTTCCCAATGATTCGACCTCGGGTAAAAGCATCCAGATGTCGTCTAACAGATTGATTATTCGCCATTTCTCGCTGAGGCAGCAACTCGGTGTGATTTTAACTGCTATACGGCGTGCAATCTCTTTGCCAGAAATACTGATCTTACACCGACAACATGCTTTATACTACTCAGACACTCCCCCATTACGTCTACCTGCATATCTGCGCATGTGCTACCGTACATCACCTTACTTAATCTCCTGATTGGTCTTTCTGTCCGCTCTGCCTTTTCGTTCAGCTGGTATGCTAATTTTTCGACTTCGTCCTTAATTTTTGCACACCAGTGTATATCTCTCTTATTTATATATCTTTTCTGAACGGCTCATTGAAAGGCGTGCCAACTGTACTTTACTGCATTTTCTCTTTTAATATATGCAGTTTCAAATGCATCGCAGTCTGGATCACAAAGTATGCTTTCGAAAGAAACGCAATTCAAATTAATAAAATCAAATTCTGGAAATTTTTTATGTTAATAAATATATTTAAAATGCGCAATACGAATGAATAAATATAAAATTTTAAAAACAATAATCTGAAGAGACAATGCAGCACAAACAATTAAAATAAATTCTGAAAAATTAAAAAAAAAAACCTAAAATAATAACTATGACTAAAAAATATAGTATAAAGAAAACTATTTGAAAAACATAAACGATGCACCTTTTATTTAAACTACGCAGGTCGAATGAGTAAATAGAAAATTTTAAAACAGTTCTTTGAAAGAAATCATGTAACTTAAACAATTAAAATGAAATTCGAAAAATAAAAAAATTCCTTAAAATAATAATAATTATTATTAAAAATATAATATAAAAAAATTATTTGGAAGTAGTTATAATTAAAAATATAAAGGAAAATTGTTTGATAGTAGGGAACGATTGTGACTTCTTTTCCACTTACGTAAAAAGGGAAAGGAAAGTTGGTTGCCACATATTAAGAAGTTCACCAAGTGAATTATTCTTGGCGCAAACTGAAAAAAAAATGTGCCAAGTTAAAATTTTGGATTTCTCCTTAAATTTCGCACCAAATTTTACAAAAATCTAATATCTAGGCATAATTTCAGTCGTAGAGTCGAAATGTGTAAAAAAAATGGTATGTTATTTTAGAAAAAGTCCGATTTTGTGTCAAAATGCCTATGTTAGAACAGTGCTATATATAAATCTAATGTATACCTAAGTCGCACTTTCGAGACATGAGTTTCGTCAATCGGCCCAGTAAAACGGGAGATATTGAACTGTTTTTTTTTTCGCAGTGTCCCTAATCTATTCCCATTCTCTGATTTTAAAAACCTATTAGCAACCGAACGGTAAAGTTACTGAACACTGAGAGTTCGATCTTGGTTCGATTCTGAGCGAATGGGCGTTTTTTTTGTTTGCCCCATGTGTAAAGTGAATACGGTTTAGTTTCCCTTAGAAAATCCTCCACGAAGGCATCTCCCCCCCGGAAGCTTTAAAATCAGCATTTCTTTAGAATTCCTAATACATTGTTAATTGTTGCCATATATTTTTCTACTGCTATATTATTTATTTTTGCTTTCTAACTTCTTTAAAAATAATATATAATGATAACGTTTGGTGGCAGCATCCTTTGATTTGAAAAGTGATTCGACACAAAAGTGAAACGAATACAGAATTGAGGACTGAGGCTAATGTATTTAATTGCTTCATAAGGAAACCTCAGCTTCATAATAAGCTTATTCTCGTTGCATTTAGTACAATTCCAAGGATACGTTTAATGCTTATATATGTCTTAATCACACACCTATTATGAATACCAAATTTTGAAAAGTTTTAAATTAACTCGGAACATTTTTTTTTCCTTTTTTACGAAAACCTGCTCAGAGCTTCAAGTAAAGTGTCAGTTCCGGTTTATTAATTTTTTAATATATTGTTCTAATGTCTTCTCTAATGTATTATTCTAACTGATATAAAAGTCTAATATGTTGTTCCAAATTATATAAAAGTCTTAAACATTAAAATAGAAAATTTCTAAATTATATTTTTAAACAGTTTTCCATTAAAAACTGTTATGACTTCAAGTAAAGTGCCACTTCCGGCTGACCATGAAACACTAATTAATGGGCAATAACTAATTAAACACATTAATGGGCTTCATGTAAAGTACTACGTCCATTTGTCCAATTTTATCCAAAATCTAATCAACTTTTAACATAAATGTAGAAAGCTTAAACACGTAACACAGAAATTTTTGGAAGTTTCACATAAGAGCTATCGTGTGAGAGAGCTAAAATAATCGCATCACACATAAAGACAAATACATAGATATCGTTATAAAAATAGTAAAAATGTATCTTGGGAACTCCAATTAATGCTTGTTTACTAAAAACTCACTATCGAATTTTTGGATAGAAAACATTACCTCTTATACCTACGCATATAGTTTGGCAAGAGATAAAAATAGTGAGTACCCTTTTTTTTCCTTTGGCGGAGCCAGCAAGTTCATGCATATGTCTTGGATACGAAGCTCCGCTGCTAAATAGTCCTTTATCGCCCTGAAGTAAAGTACCAATTCGAGTTGTCCAATTTTACCCAAAATGTAATCAATTCTTTATATGAAGATAAATCTTAAATTTGAAAAGGGGAATTTTATGGAAGTTTGATATAAAAGTTGTCGTGTGCGAAAAAATTGTCGCACACTTAAAACGTCATCATAAAAATAAAGAAAATGTGTTGTGAGAAATTTTATGCTTATTCACTGAGAACTCACTACCGAATTTTTCGACTTGAAACATTACCTTCCTTACCTATAAGTTGGCGAGAGGTAATAATACTACACTATTATATCAATAAAAATTATATTATCTTTCGTACCTTTCAGTCGCAAATTTTTCAGAGCTTAAATTGCACCGGAGCCCAGTTGGTAAATGGTGATTATAACCGGAGCGCATTATATAAAAGGGATCCGACATTTTTTTTTATGTAAATAGAACACACTTTCAGAGGAAAAAAATTTATTTTAAAAATAAATATGCGTTAAAAGTCGATTATAACCTCCGAATGCATGCCTGCTTTTCTCTGGGGAAAAACGAGCGAAGGTGTTAACCCTCTTAAGAAAAGAAAAGTCGCCATCCACATGTCAATATACTTTAAATTCCATCGACGGGATCCAACAGGCTGAAAAGCACCTAACCCAGTGGGCCAGCTGTTCCGTCGATGGCGAAAAGAAAAGAAAGTCTAGTCGGAGCTCCAAATAAAATGAGGCCCAATATTTTATTTTTTCTTTAACTATTTATCATGAATTTAATAATTTATTAAATTTTATTTTTATCTTTATATTTCATTGAGTTTTAATTTTAATTTAATTATTTTAATCATTAATCATTTTATTTTTAGTCCAAAAGGGCTTTGTCCCTGAAGGACTATTGTTTTCGTTTTGCGATTTTGCCTCGGAAATATTAAAAGTCCGAATCACTTTTCGAACTGTTGCCACCAAATCTTGCTGCCCTGTATCACATTTAAAGAAATTAAATAATGAAGAATCTGCATAAATGTATGTATATTTCTCCAAATGTGATAAAGCAACGGTACTTAGAGCCATCCAATTTTGAATAATGTACGTTTCCACCCGAATCTGCGCATCTGGAAGCCCAAATTTGGAATTTGGAATTTGCTTTATTATCTATTTCATATTTTGTAAAACTTAACGAATTTTTGATGAACAAACTCAAACGATTTAAAAGCGAGCAACGGCAACAGTCTACGGGGGAAAAATTACCTCCAGCGCGTGGAACTGTGTATCGCAAATTCTAAAGATAAACTCATTTTAAAATTATTTTACGATATTGCTGTTGAACTAAATTGTATGGTTTAAGTGCGAAGAACATGATATTTAATAAATTAAGGTAACACACAAAAGGTTAAAATCGCGCCCCTTTAGGCGTAATTTAAAATCTGAAAACTTTGAGATTTTTTTGTAATTCTTTTAATTTTTTTTTTAGAAATTAAGCCCTGCTCCTCACTAGAACCCAGATTAACCAACCACTTTTATGAGTGTAGTATATTGTTACTCTTGGAAAACAATGTTTTCCTCACAAAACACAAAAGTTTTGTATTGAATGTTGTATCGATGAACATGAATGAACTGAATCGAATATTTTATCGATTTTAAACTGCACTGAATGTTGCATCGATTTGTTGTTATTTGTCCTTATTAGCTGAAATTCAATACAAGACAATCCATTGTAGATAGTAGATTAGTACAGCGCCGGAGTCCTCAGCTTAAATGTCCAGCCTTCCTCGAAACAAATAATACATTTTGAATTATTAAGTTTCTCACGAACAGTTTGGAGGATAATACTTGGATGTAAGCTTGAATATTCCATAATGAAGATAGAAGAGAAAAATGCTTAAATAAATCATAAAAGTGAAGCAACAACCTATGCTAAAAATCTACGCCTAACACAAGTTGTTGCTTCACTTTTATGGTATTCCATAATGGTTTAAGCTACATGGCCACACAAGCTGTTCGAGCCATGAATTCATAACAAGAGTTCAGAATGGGAGAACACAAAAATACACACAAAGTTCAATATGTTCATCTAAAATGTTCGACAAATTAAAATTTCAAAAAACGACCAAATTAAGCAATAAATGCACCACATAAAATTTAAGTAGATAAGTTTAGATTATGAACAAAAATATAAGGAAGTAATACGAATTAAATATCATAATGAGATCTATACAAACGTACTAAAAATGTAAAAAGTAAAAATGATAACATATACAAAAGGAGGAAAACAAATAAATAAATACTCAAGAGCAAATACAGAGTTGTTACAGTTGTCTGGTTAAAGATAGCCATAATGCGTTTAATGTTAAGGGAGCATTGTAATTATAATTACAGATGGAAATTATATTTTTTCTAGTATTGCGGAGATTCTTATGGAAATTGTGCAGTAGGCGAACAAAATGGGCAGCAATTGTGCTATATTAAATCCTTGATTGATTTAGTTGTTTCTAGTATCCCAAAGACTATCGGAGATTTGTCCTAAATCTAATTCGTGTTACAATATAACTACAATATACAGGGTGTTTATAAAATCCCAGACGCATTTTGATGTTTAATAACTCATAATATAATAAAGATAGATTAAAATTAATAACATAAATGGTTAGATAGACTCAAAAAGTTTCATGACCCTTGTCAATGAACTTCCACGTGTGCCCCCTTCGTCGCACGGAGAATATCAAGTCGGTATTCAATTTCACGCCAGGTACCGGCAAGCATGTCGGCATCCACAGAGGCTATTGCGGTTGCAATTCTGGCTTTTAGGTCATCAACGTTCTACAATCTCCTCCTGTAAACGTTGTCCTTTACAAATCCCAAAAGAAAAAGTCCAACGGCGTTATATCAGATGATTTGGTTAGCCAAGGAATTGGACCTCCTCGCCCAATCCATCTTCCTGTAAAATGGTCATTCAAAGAACTACGAACGATGGTACCCCAATGAGGTGGTGCACCATCTTGTTGCAAAAAGACATGTGGCTGAAGCTCTTCCAGTTGTGGAAATACGAAGTTTTCCAACATGTCTAAGTATACGACTGATGAGACCGTCTTTTCTGTAAAAAAGAATGACTCGGTCGTGCATTAGTCCACACCGCACCTTTAACCTTTGGTGAATCCCTTTGTGCCTCACGGTATTCATGGGGGTTTTCAGATTCCCATATGCGCACATTATGGCGATTAACAATGTCAGAAAGATGAAAGGATGCTTCGTCGGAGAACATTATGCGCTTCAGAAATTCAGCATCATCTTCTATCCTCCTTAGCATATCTGTTGCAAAGGCCATTCTCCTAGGCCTATAATAATAATAGTTGCGAAAAACAAAAGAGTGAAAAATGCAATTAATAAGCAGACGATATTTAGAAAAGTACAGATATTTAGACTGGAAAATGAAATTAGCTGAAATTAACCACGCGCGCAGACGATATTTACGAAAGTAAAGATATTCAAACCTGAAAAGGAAAATATATAAGTTATTCAATCAATAAATGCCATAAGTTTGTTTATATCTTCATTATTTTATGAGTTATTAAACACCAAAATGGGTAGGGGACTTCATAAACACTTGTATATTTATATTCTTAAAACATTTGTGCTCATCAGTTGTATAATAAAAGATATTTCTCAATAATAAGAAGAGATTCGCACTTTTGTTCACTATTATAAAGAATAAATTAAGAAAGGCTGAAAAGTGGTTTAAAAGTGATACTCTATCATTTAAATTGCAAAAACTTTTATATCCGTAATATTTTGTCCCAAAATAGCTGCATCTTTCCATATTCGAATTTTCAATGAACGAAAATGGCACGTTGTTCAGATTAACTGTCATCTCCCACAGCATTAGGCGTGCATTCTTTCATCTACTGAACTAATTACTAATAAACTGTTTATAAAAGTCTACTATTGAACAAATCTGTTCTATAATGGCAGTATTTCTATAATATGCAGTATCATAAGAACAGAAGAAATTTTCAACACAACATAGCATTATTCAATTGCTGTTTGCAAAGAAAGATTTAGATGTGGGCAAGAAGAGCTTAATAAGTAAAAGGGCGTCAGATTATTGCTCAGTATCTTAATAGTTCTGAAGGATTTAAGTTCTAATATGAAGAACTTGCTTAATCATACAGATAAATGTGCAGATAAAAACGAAAAGGAATGCATCATAATCTTTATGCTAGCTTTACCCATTCTTTGTTCTTTTGCAGCTGCGAAATGTAGATAGAAGAGAAACATTCGAAAACCTTCTTTCTAAATGCTGTTCTCACGAATATTCGTGTTTGAAATTGAATATATTCTTGAAATCTAGGCTTTCGAAACGAATTCCAAGATTTACTATTCAAATGCGTCACTTGTAGGGAGAGCGTTATGATTTCATTCAAGTGCATGATTTTGATTAACTCATATCGAATAAAATTAAATATAACTAAAAGAACAGACACAAAACACGCCCGAAACAAATGACTGCAGTTAGATTGCAATAAGCAATAAAAATCTAGTAAAGTGAATAATTCAGAGATGAAACTGAAATTCAGAGATGATACTGAAAAGAATACTTTCTTTTCAGTATTGATAGGAGAGAATAAGTATGAGCCAATTTTTACTCCTTGTACGAAGTAAAAAGGAAAGTATTGTAATCGCGAAAAATTTTGGGTATCATAATTCAACGAAAACATCCATTTTGACCGCTATAGAATACAATTTAACGATGTTTTTGTGTGACGACACAATAAAAGACTCGTTTTCCCCCAAAAAATTATAAAACTGATTTAAATTCGATGCTGCAGAGATTTTTTCGTGGCGTCTCTGCGTGCGTACATATATATGCATGTATCTCGCATAACTCAAAAACGAGTAGCCTCAGAACGTTGAAATTTTGCATATAGGACTGCTATAACGCGTAGATGTGCACCTCTTACTTTGGTTGCAATCGGCCGCACCAAAAGTTTATAAATATACTAGCCGCTGCGCGGCCAGCCTTCGTCTGGCTTTTAAGTATACCAGAAAAATGCCTAAAGAGAACACTAAACATTAAATTTGAAAACTGCATAGAATTTTACTCTGCTGAACAATTTTATCGAAAAAGAAACAAACAACAATGGAAAAAAAATTCAGTTAAAAATACATTACATATAAAAAGCATACAACGAAATAAGCAATATCCCTTAATACAAATATTAATTATCCTAATAAATAAATTAACCAACTTCCCTTTGCAAAATCTTAAGAACTCAAATGGTATAAACAGATTAAGAACTTAAACAGATTAAAAAATATCATGCAAAACTTTTTTATAATTAAAATTATATATTATTAAAACATAATATTACAATGAAATAAGCAATATCCCTTGATACAAATGTTAATTATCCTAATAAAGTAATTAAACAATTTACCGTTGCAAAAAGAAACAACTTTTTAATTTCTTAAACTTTTCAGTCTCTTAAAAACAGTAACATAAGAAATACGATGAAAAATTGTTGCCAAACCGAAATTTTTAAAAGAATGAAACTATTCAAAATGATGCAATTTCATCAAAAATCTATCAACAACAATAAGAAAGGAAAATTGTTGCCAAAACTACATTTTAAAATATCTGAGATGTGAGAAGTGTATTCGGAAGCTTCATTTAAAAAATTTTAAAAAAATACAAAATATTATTGTTTTTCCAAAATTCTTTTTTTAAAAGGAGTCGAAAGGATTGAAGTTCAACGTGTCCAAAAATCAAAGGAAAATAAACACACATTTTTTAAAATAAGTTTTTTAAAAAAAAATTCCGCTGAAAAGGTGCTAAGCTCACCTTCCTAAATAAATTCGTATTTAATCGATTTATTGAAATACGAAATTTATTTTAAGTTCGTAAAATAGCTAAGTGTCTACGCTTTACGACGATGTAAAAATGATATGTATAGAGTGAAATCTCGCTTTCCTTTAGCCCATTATGTCTCAAAATGACGCGATTTGATCACAAAACATAAAATAAAAAACACACACACACAGAGACTCTTTGTTTTATTATATGTAGAGATGTATATATACGAGTTATCCACTGTGTCACTCGGCTCCGTGAGCTGTTTCTTTATTCTTATATGTTTGTAAATTATGCATTTTTTACTTTAAAAATGATTGAATTATGTTGTTCTTATCTTCAGCAAATTTTGACTAATGCAGTTCTCAACCAGAACATGCGCACCTGGAAGACAAATTTTTTATTTTGAATGTTTTATTATTTGTTGCATATTTTACAAACTTTAATGAATTTTTGATTAACAGATTCAACGATTTGAAAGTGAGCAGTGGCAACACTATTTGAAATAAAACACTTTTACCTCTCGCGTGCAAGAGAATATCAGAAATTCTAAAGACATGATGTTCTTAATAATTTGCTTAAAAAAATATCTTCCCATTTTTAGTTTGAACTCCCGACGTTAGCAAGGTAGAGCAAACGATTCGTGTAAACAGATATGTTTCAATCAATAAATCTGATGCTAATGAGCTTAAAATAAAAATCAAGGAAAGCTTTTTGGGTTTCCTACTAGTTAAAAGATCCAAAGGGAAATAAATCAATTATAATTGGGAATTATTATACCTGAAATTATAATTGGAGAACTTATAGAATTTAAATTTGCAGGAAATCAGAGGGTAGAGATATAACAACAGGTCCAGTATGAGGGGCAATAAAGCAGAAGTGCAATTTAGAATTAAACAATTTAATTCGCGAGCATTCTATGTTCCGTATAGTAGCCAGTCTCGAAATCTTGAGTAGTTAATGATATGGCAAAAGCATCTTTGGAAGCCACTAGTTTCTTCAGTGAGGTCCAAATGAATATACTTATTTTTTTTGGCATCTGCTTTGGGCATTACGTTTAAAACATGTTCAAGGATTACCATTGACACTTGATGGGAGAGTAGAACAGAGGATTTAGAAGTTAGTCTCACATTAAGAAGCAAGAATTCCTAAGGGGTAAATTTTAAATGAAGGACCTGTTATATGACGATAGATGTGAAAATCCTGAAGATATTTTATATTTTTGACGTTAGGAAGGTTTTTTTCAGAAGTCTTCCCAAATTTTTTGAGCCGTTATGTTAAATTACTTTGCCATGTCTTTTATCACATAACCGATCTTGCAATGTTACCGTTCAGAACCCGTTCTAGAGGTGGACAACCCGGACATTCTTCCGGAGCACCAAAATTAGGGAGCAGTGTTTTAGCTGTGAGTGTTTGAAAATTATTAAGTACCCAGTTAATCGAAATTTATACATATCCATTTTTTTTCGTTAAAAATGTATAGTTAGTATTTACACTGTTTATATCTAAAACCTAAAAATGTTCACATTCCTTTATTCCTGAAATAAAAAAAAAAAAAAAAAAACTGAAAGGTTTCAAATTTTAAATTACGCCCAAATGGTTTCAAATTTTAAATTACGCCCAAAGGGGCTTTTTTCTTTTTTTTTTTTAACATTTTGTGTGTTACCTTTATTTACTAAATATCACGTTCTTCGCACTTAAACCATAAAATTCAGTTAAAGAGCAATACCGCAAAATAATTTTAAAATGAGCATATGCTTAGAATTTCCGAAACACAATCTCGCGCGCTGGAGATAAAAATGTATTTTCTGTACAACGCCGTCATTGTTTGCTTTGAAATCCTTGAGTTTGTTAATCAAAATTTCGTCAGAGGTTTACAATATATAAAATCGATAATAAAACAAATTCCAAATTTGGGCTTCCAGATACCCATTATCGTAGGAAGATTACATTATTCAAAATTTGATGGCTCTAAGTACCGTTGTTTTATTGCAATGCGCGAAACATATATATATGTTACGGTAAAAGTAATAAACTGATGATTATATATAATAACGGGTAATTATGTATAAATAATTACCACTAAATTTGGTAAATATGATACATTTTTGAAAATTTATCAAATTAACTGGTTTGTTTGCATAATTCCCAACTCGTAATGGTAAATGGAATAAATATCATGACTGATTGAGCCAGTAGAATAGAGTGCAGTTTTTTTATTAGTAGTTACTACTCAGAAAAATACTTTTTTCGTTAGACACTATGGCGTAAGAGACCACGAATTACAATATTTTAAATTTTACAATTAAAAAGTCAATAAATGGTTAAGTCACATACATTTATTTAGCCTGAGCAAAATTTGAATAAAGGACTGACAGGTGTTGTAAAATGAAAAAAAAACTATTTACATGAACTTGTACAAAAAGTTGCACATAAAAAAATCAAAGACAAAAAAAAATTTTTGTTTTTTGAAATAACGTTAAATGCTATTACTACAAATTACTAAATATTTTAAGTTTACTTATTTAAGCATACTTGACAGTTATGACATTTGCCAGATTTTCTACATTTACACTAATCAGATTCGCACTGTCCCTTACAAACATATCGCTGATATCCCTGACCTCCAAAAAGAGATGTCTTTCTAACGCATTCTCGAAGTGATACTGCTAGATCTGGAACATCGTCAAGCAAAATAAATTTTTCGTCACAAATTGTGAATTGATTTCTGGTATACAACTGTGAACGTCTTCCTTGTTTCGTTCCTAACTGATGAAACTCTTCATTTTGAACTTCTAATATCACCGCTAATAAATTTTGGGGATCACTTCTTGCTCTGTCAACGTCTGGTATTCGTAGTTTCACTGTCACCAACTTTACCAGCAGGAAATTTAAGATTTGAAACTTTCAACAATTTCTTTGCTTATAATTTTAAACCTTTTTTAGCACTGATTTCTATGTTTTCTTACTTGCTCTTGCCTGCATAACGTATCTGTCTGGATTAGAGGGACAACTGCTTCATTCTCTTGCCTTCATGAAATGCTCTATTTTTCATAAGTAGCACAAAACGTAACCCTTCGGACCATTTACTGGTGTGAATTCGATTGCTTTCCAACCAAGAACGTAGCATATTTTCAATACCCTGGTTTATACGTCCAACCGAACCTTGAGTCTGGCTGTGCCTAGGTTTTCCGTGCACAATTTTCAGATCCGGCCACATTGCACAAGCTTCTTCTACGATTTTTGTTACTAAGCTCACGACCGTTGTCACTTTGCAGTACACTGGGGCCTCTATATTAAAAACATCAATTAGGTGATATGCAACCTCTTCTGCACGTTTGCTTTTTAGGGCATGCAACTGTATGAACTTTGTCAAGTGGTCTTGACAGACAAATAAAAAGTCATTATCTGGTTGCAACTGCATGTCATTTAGGTCCACCTGGCATCTTGAGTTCATCTCTTGAAAGACCATTGGCCTAAAAACAAGTCCCTTCTTAGGTATCTTGATATTTTTTTTGACAACTTTCACACAAATTTAAGTAAATCATGACTTCTTTGGTAGTAATGTTTTTGTGCTTTTTTTTGAAGTCATTTTAACATCCTGTTTCTACCAGCATACCCTACTGATAAGTGTACCTCGTGAATTATGGTAAAATGTTATTGAAAGTATACGTAAAATCTAACATTGGAGATACCTTTACTTGCTTTCAACATTGCCTACTTTCTTACATAGTATCTTTTTAGTCTTTCTAATTTGGAATTAAAACGCTCAAACATACCAGCCATTATTCAATATTTCATAAAATACGAGAGGGTAGTGAAAAAAACGTCTAGACGCCAGGAAATGAGAACTACTACTGAAATCACGTGATTGTCACGGGTTAATAGAAGCCAAGCAGTTGCGCAAACTGAACGAATTTTCGTAAAGTTAAGGCCTTTTGTCACATTTACCATTACGAGTTGGGAATTATGCAAACAAACCGGTTAATTTGATAAATTCTCAAAAACGTATCATATTCACCAAATTTAGTGGCGATATGCATAATTACCAGATATTATATATAATCACCGGATTAATCACATTTGCCGTAACATATACATTTATGCAGATTCTTCATTATTTAATTTCTTTAAATATAATACAACGCGATAATATTTGGTGGAAACAATTTGAAAAGTGAAACAACGCTTGTAATGAATCAACGCAAAATGCCAAAACGAAATTAATAGTCCTTCTGGGCAAATTGCCCTTTGGACTAAAAAAAAAACTTAATTAAATTTTAACTTGGAAAGTATAAAAGAACTTAATAAAGTTTAATTAAATAATCAGAAGTATTTACTTGCGTATTATATATGTTTCACGGGAGAACGGAAAATCTCAACGTCAAATTTGTGAGACTGCGATATCACAATATTCAAATTACAGGGATATGGAGGTTGATTCTTTTTTAAAACATTCATTACGGCAGTCTATATATGCTGGTGTGGCCTATGGAGAGTTATTTTTACGAGAACCATCGAGCATAAATACATGTATTACTGAAGAGTTAAGAACTTTTAACTTTAAGCCATAGTTTTAGAAACAAAATTAAATAAATTTATTATATTTATTTACTCTTATTTTATTAGCCCAAAAGGAGCTATTAATTTCGAAATGGGATTTTGCGTAGATTCGCTATAAACGGCGAATCACTAAATTAAATTGTTGCGACGAAAAATTTTCGCCTTGTAATAGTTTTAAAGAAATAAAATAATGAAGAATCTGCATGTATGTAGGTATGTTACCCGCACTGGGAAAAAAACAATGGTACCTACAGCCATCAAATTTTGACTAACGCAGTTCTCCACCAGAACAAGTGCATTTGGAAACCAAATTTTTTATTTTGAATGTTTTATTATTTGTTTCATATTTTAAAAAAAGTTAATGAATTTTTGATTAACATATTCAACGATCTGAAAGTGAGCAGTGGCAACACCGTTCGAAATAAAACACTTTTACCTCTGGTGTGTGAGACCCTCTATCAGAAATTCTAAAGACATGATGTTTTTAATATTTTGCTGTTGAATTTTATGTGGTGTACATGCAAAGAACATGACGCTCAATTAAAAAAAATAACGCAAAAAGATCGTAAGAAAAAGATAAAAAAATTATTAATTCCTGTGCCCTGCCTCCTGATCAGATACCTCTCTTAGAGCACAATCTAAATACCCACAGGAGATGACCTTGCATATACTGTATTTCAAAAGGGAGTAAATTTTATTTGTTTATAAATTTGTTATTTCTTAACAATATGGAAATCATGCCATATATTACCAGATACAAAGAAAGTGAAAATTTTTTTAAAATGCATTGTTACAATCAGTACACTCCAATGCAATTTCACAAAAGCTTTTAGCTTTAAGCCATGGATTAATTAAGATTCACAATGTAGCAGAAAGAAGCACAATGTAGCACTTATAGAGCACCTTAATAAATTCTGGAAGAAAATATTCCCAAAGATTAATTTCTGAGGATATGGGTTAGGTTATTTGAAGATGGCAAAGCCACAAAGGTTATTTGCCTAAGAAAAGAGATGCATTCGTGAAGGATTTTCTGAGGAAAACTGGCTTATGTTCATATTGAATATGAGGAAAACCAAACAAACCATTTTCCTTAGTTCAAACTCAAAGCAGGTCAGACTATTATTTAGCGACCTTACCATTCAGCCATTGGTGGGGTCCTTAGGGTTTGGGAGCTTAACAGCACAATAATGGGACCTTGCAATACTTTGACTGACTGAGTGATGAGAAAGAATTACATTCAACAAAGCAAATGATTTAATGAACTGTGAAGCATAATCTCTCAATGAGTACAATACATTTTTTTACAATAAATAACAAGTTTGTAAGGAAATTAATTCACTTTGAAATAACTTAATCATTGATTAGAACCTGCAATAAGGGATGTTAATATAATCAATTCAGTTAATATAAATGTCCTTGTAAATTATTTTTGAAGTGACTTACACATTGATTAGAACCTGTTATAAGGGATATGAATAGAGTCAATTCAGTTAAATCACTTAATATAGTTGCCACAAAAATTCTCATTGCGTTTATGGTTTCTCTAAATTAAAATGAATACTTAAAAAATACAAATATTACTTTTCATTATAATAATAAAACAACACTTTCATCCTACAAAATATTTTATTAAATAAATGTAAAGAAACTATTCAGTGTCATAAAGCAGTTTTTAATAAATATATTGCTTTAAAATAATAAGTTCACAATAACAGATCCAGCAACTAGTTGCATGTGCTTCAGTATATTCAGAATTAAATAGTTAACAATATATAACAGAGCAAAAGTTATCCATACATAAACCATATGTTGTCCAATTCCTTATTGAATCACAATAAGATTAAAATAATTAACACATATAACTTTAATAATCTATATTCTGAACATTTAACATATATAATTATTTATTCAATAATAATTAAGTTTCTAATAATTTGGGGTTTCAAAAGCTTGCCCTTTTTCATACCATTATGTAGAATTTAACTATTCTTACAAATTTTCTCAATGTACTGATATTTGAATACATGCACAAAACACTTCACCAGATAGCCATTTAGAAACATTCATGCTTATTTATAATGAAATTAAAACTGTGAAGAATTTTCATTAAATTTTGACTATTAATAGACAAAACATTAATTTAATAATTCCACAAAACTTTTACAAAGGCATATATAAAATTTAAAAAAAGAAGCATTATTTTAAAAACTAAAGAATTCAATTCTGATTTATAGTAAAGCAACCAGGTTTAAAACTACAGTTTTATTGCGCAGTAGTTGTTTCTAATATTGACACATGCTTATACCAATTATAATTAAAAATAAATGCTTGCCATAAATTAAAAACACAGTTAAGAATTAGATACATAAAAGGCACAATTTTCTAACAATTTAACACATTTGATTTTTGAGGGGAAGATGATTAATGTATAAAATTTGTCTTCTTAATTAAAAGATACATCCAGATACTAAAACTGTAACATATTTTTTTAAGGAAAAACTGTGACATAGAATTAATTCACTCTGCATTAACAATTAACTTAGGCTGAAATTCTACCCTTATATATAAATAACAACATTGATAAACTATAAATATATATAAATCAATAATGCACATGTATATGTGTGTGTACATATATATATATGTGTGTGTGTATGTATGTATGTATGTATGTATGTATAACAGTACTTATAATTATTTGTATCACAAAAACACATCTCAACTTGCATATAATTTGCTTTCAGCACATTTTTCTGCCTTTTATAATATAACTATATTAGAATAAGTTAAAAAAAAGCACTTTTCAACAAAGCTATAATTTGAAAGGATAAATAAATAATTTTAAGTATGTACACACATACACAGATTTATTGCACTTCAACTATATACATTAATATATAAAAGTGTAAAATTATAACATTCACATATAGAAGTTACCCATTTGACTGAACATTCACAGAATGTTCAGTCAAATGGGTTTTACAAAGGAAAAAACATTGTTTATGAATTTGGAAAGTAGTTAAGATTTCAAAATATTGAACATCAACTACCACAAAATTTATCTGCTTAAAAAGTGTTGGAAATACAATAAGCATAATATGTGCATTTCTTTCACAATTAAAACATTTAGCACATAAATTTATTTAAAAAATCTTCAATTAATCAATACTTAAGATATTTTTAAGGTCTAATTGTGAAATTTTAGAACAAAACTTTCTTACACATTCTAAAATATTCATATATATATATTTTATTATTTACATTCATTCAATAATTCATACTCATTCATATTCTGTCAATTTTAACAGCAAATTCAGCTTTTCATATCTAAAAAGCATCATTTCTTTATGCAGTTTTGAAAAATACTTAAAATAACAGTAATATTTTATTTAATTGCTTAATATGATAAGTATAAATAAATCACAGTTACTTCAGAATTTTTAACTAAGCCAATGCATTTTGCAAATTTTTATTAAATTCTACAATTTTTCTGTTAAAAAATCATAAGTATTAATATACAATACATAATGATGCTAGATCTGCAAGCTTAGGTCATGAATTTTACTTACTAAATTCCTTATTAAATCACACACAAGTGTCGGAGAAATGTGAGACTTTATAATTCCTATTTAAGTCACCTCATTCTTAGTAAAATATATTCTAAGTGCAACTTATTGGAATTATTTTTTTTTTTTCATAATGCTCAACAGAAAAACATTATCACAATTTATACTGACATGAATTTATTAAAAAATAAAAATAGAAACTACTTAATACAATATTGTTAAATGTCATTTTTCTTCTGTCTAGTTTCATGCCAAAAGTCTAATGCACTTCTATTGTTTTTAATATTGTACTTGTACACTTCTTATGCACGTACATGCATTTTATGCTGTTGTCTTGATTTAAAAAAAAATTAAATATAAATATACTGAATACTTAAATTCAATTACAGAAAAGAAAGAAAACATATTTAAGAAAATAAGAATGATCAAAGGGTGGATGGAAAATCAAAAGGGGAGAAGGAATGAGTGAACAATAAATAACAGATAGTGTAAGATATTCGTTTTAAACTGGATATAAAAAAATATGCAAGAAAAAGAGGGTATTATACAGACAAATGTTATAAAGCTAAAATTTAAAAACACAGAAAAAGTAGCTGTACTAATGTAGCACATCACACCAAGATAACACAAAAATGCTTGAAAAACATTACACGATGCATAAATTTATTCATAACTCAGGCTGAATAATTTGATTATAGTAGTGAATAAATAAAAGCTTAGGATCACAAAACAGAAACTTTGTTGTATTGCTGAGTTATTTAAAAAATAATGAAATGAAATCTAGCATGTGCTATTAAAAAACAAAATGCCTAAAAACAAATTATATGTCATATTAAATAATATACCATGGATTGTAAATATAATGCATTATAGTCAATAACAAGAAAACATTATATGAATAAATAATAAAGCACTGTTTTCAAACAATGCACACGAATTTTATAAAATGAAACATATTTTACCAGAAAAGCAAACTTTCAGTGAAATAGAAAAAAATACGTGTATGCTGCCTAATATTTATTATAGCTAAAGGAATCAAAGCAAATAAAAATGCAATCTAATACTTTCCAGAAGAATTTGGTCAATAACTCTTTACATTTAAAATAAAGAGCATAAAAAATGCTAGTAATTTACTATTGACCAGATATAGGTCATTTGAAAACGTTCTTAACTCAGCCAGATATTTAAAAAAAACCTCTTCAGGAGCACGGTAAAATAATATACTTTGCTATTAAATATGATTTCCTTGCTTATCAAAGGAAAAAATTGCTGTAATATGTCTTGAAGACAAAATGGATAAAAGAAACAGGCACTGAAAAGTATTAATATGCGTAATCTGCAATCTTCACAAAGTATATATGTATATAAAGAGATATCACAAAGGAAAAAAAGTACTCAGGAAAATAAGTATTAATAAATGAAAAAATATCTGCAGAACTCAGCATGACTACACTGATTTCCGAGTTTTGGCTTTTCAAACAATGCTGACAGCAGATAACAAGATTAAAAATATGCATAAGATTACATTGAAATAGAGCCTGGCTTACAAAAAGATTTAAAATAAAGTAATTTAAATTAACAAATTTTATATTTCAATACATCATATATACAAGTATACTTATAAATTACATAATACAAGCATTATCATAAATACCACAGAATGTAACCTAACAAAATGAATCCATTCACAAACGTGCAGGGAAAATCTGACATTGTATAATACCTCTACTGGTATTTAAAAAAAAAAAAAAAAAAACTCATTTTAGTAAATTAATACAAATTATTTATGATCCTTCCTTATTATTACAGCCTCTGTTGTTTAAATGATATTAAGATTATTGCTAAGTTTTAATTAAAAAAATGTTAAGTACTTGCACAGCAGACATTTACTTCTTCTATACAGTTTACACTTCATGATTGTTTCTTAATTTAAAAGATATAGAATTTAATTAGAAGAAAGAAATATAGAATTAAGAATTCTTCATCTCAAGGAACTGGGAAGTGCAACAGTAAGCTTCCAACTTTAATACAATTAACCTTCTTGTTAATGGATGCAAAGAAAATCTTACTTAAAAGCTCTTCTTAAGACAGACAGAATAAAAGCAATTCGGGTTAGGATTGCTAGTCAGTTGGCAATAGTGTGAGAAATAAGTTGGAGCTATTTAAATAAAGAGCTGTAATAATAAGGAAAAACATAATTTTATTTATCTGATTAGCATTCAATATATGAATAAATATCTTTCTCTCCTTGGCTTTACTTCTTTGACCATGACTACTGTTCTTTTATGAACATTTCCTACTACAGTTAATTCTGATTAATACTGTCTGCTGTATTTTCATAAGCATTTCTACATTTCATAATCTGAAGCTAACATAATTATCAGCTTATTATGAAATTAGGAAGACATACAAGATATCTCAAATATATTATTTAAAAAATTCCAAAAATATAAAAAATATAGTCCTTAATAATTTGGTAAATATTTATCACACATTTTTTGGGGGGGAAAAAACTAAAAAATTGCACACATAAAGAAAAAAAGTTCATTCATGTAAAAAAATATGAAAATTACATTGCTTGATATCTAACACAAAGTACATCTTTTAATACGTGCACAGATTATGTACAAGATTATTTACCATTTATATAATTAAAAAAAAATGTCAAGAACACAAGTTAAAAAGATAAAAAAAACGGCGAAGAATGATTAAAAAAAGTTTAAAAAACTGCTCATACTAGCACAACACTTCTATAGCAACACAGGTTATATATCATTAATTTAAAACACCCATACATTATTTCAACATACAATTAAACTATATGATAAATGCTAATTGTAAAGATTCTACTTTCTGAGTATGTATGATTATAAATAAATTTCTATATTATTTTATTATATAAATTATATGTGTAAATATTAACATGTATGCATAGATTTGGACATTTTATAATTAACACTTTAGAGCTTAAATAAGGCAAAATGTGATCAATTTCAAATTTATCATGTTTTGATAAAAAAAAAAAGCATTAAATTCTAACAGGAGAGGGTAAAATAATTTTATAACAGTTGCTCAAAACTCATATAGCTGTTAAGGCTATATGACTGACTGTAAAGGTAATTTTTAAAGGAGAAAAAAATTCATATTGACAGTTTTAGAAGATTTTTTGAAAGAAAAAATGCACATTATTTAAGGCACAGAAAGAGCATTTATTATATAAAATGGAAGACTGATGTTTCATTTGCTATTAGATTGTGCTATATGCACATCTATTTAAACATGCTTAAAAAAAATAATGCTCGCCATTTAATTTGCTACATTTGTTTATTTCATATTTATATAATTTACATACAATTTTTTTTAATTAATTCTGAAGAAATTAAGTGATTTTAGAGCAGTTTTCATAATTTAACTGTTACATATTCTTGAATACCTTTTACATTTAATTCATTAAAACACATTTATGCATACAATTCATAAAAAGGATTTTTAAACCACATTTAATTAAATTTAATTAATTGTTTTCAATCGCAGTTCATTTCCATACATAACGGAAGACAGATGCACAGTGGAGCAACTCTCCTTTTATTTAAAAACATGCTATTACATATTATTTTATTTTAAGACAGACACGAATAATGTTCTAGCTTACCACCCCAGAAAAGAATCGATCATTATCATTATCACTGAAGACTGCTGGATATTGATACACTGTATACTTTTAACAAAAGGTAAAAGACTGCCTTTTCAAAAATGGCAGTGACTGTAAAAATGATGCAATGGTAAAAAGATGTAATGGTCACTAGTGCTTTAATATCATAGTAACTTTAGTTATCATCTGTTTTGTAGCTTGAATTCTTATAAAATAAATTTATTCTTAGTTTTTTTTTTTGCAACTAGTAACTTTGTAAAGACTTTTCACATCTTGACAATGTTTATGCATAGCACCAAATTATTTAGCATAAAGACATACATTGAAATTATATCATAATTACTACAGAGTATAATTACAATATGCTTCAAACTTAATTTTGGTAATAAATGATTATGCCAGAAGATCTCAACTGAAGTGCTCAAGTTCATTTTTCATAAACCGTTACTTTATATTAACTCCCTTTCCTATCAAGCCTCATTTCATTACATGTGAAAATTTCCAGCACTTGCAATATTCATATTAAGTAGAAAGAAGGAAGTACTGAAAGGCAAGTTTTGGAGGGTAAATATCAGAGCATGTTCTACCTGTTTGAAGGTCACATTGCTAACTTAAATTCTCTAGCAGTTAAGAATTCTGTGATGTTAAGTTATATTAAGCTTGTTTATGTCAACTTTGGTCAGAGCCAGCTTTCATGTTAGTTAACTGTGAAGCTGTTGGGCTATACTTAAACTTCATTAAATTTAAGTTTATCCATTATCTTTGAGTTAAGGCAAAAGTGTTGGCTTCTGTAACCATGAGTTAAATTAAGCCACTTGTTGAATTCTGTGATACTTACACAGCGACAATTTGCATACCGTCATTTAGAGTTTTGAATCTAGTTTATGTTACCAAGAAACACCAAACTCCCTAGTGGCACCCGAACTTTGAAACAAACCATGTCTCAGGAAACAGCAAGATTTACTTTTGCTCCCTCAATGCTGCAAGTTCTGCTGATTGCAGTTAATTCTGTGAAAGGATTTGGATTTATTATTGATACAATAACGGTTAATATGAAATCAGCAGTAATTTTTGATGGGAAAAGCTCTGTGACAAACTTTCTCGAACAATTAAATTCCCACTTCCTAGTAGATTCAGTGTCTAGAAGTACCAAACGTCACTACTGCCACTGATGAAATTACAGTCCAGGCCTCCATAGGGGACAAATGCATTGCAAAATTTGTGTTAGGTGACCTAGGAAGCAATATCTACACATTTCAGAATTTTAAAAATGCTCTTATTAAAGCATCGAAAAAAAAAAAGGCCAAGCTCGAATCAGAGCTATTTAGTAAATGGAGGATGAAGTGAAGAGTGTTTTCTGGCTGATTGAAGGAGATATTGCTAACTTTGATTCTCTTCTGTTAGGCTATACTTTATTAATTTTATGTTTACCTTATCTTTGGTTTAAGCCAACAGTGTTGGCTTCTGTAAACACGAGTTGGTGCCATCTATTAAACATTATTTGGGTTTATGAAAGGGTCCTTTACACCTTTTCCATGTCTCTGTGATACAAGACATAGCAGTAATTCATATATCATATTTTAAAGCTTTGGATCTAGTTTATGTTATCAAAGAATACCAAACTCTCAGAGGATTACAAAGAATTTTGGTATACAAGATCTCAAATTGCAAAGACACTCTAATGCATCACTTAAGAGATTGAAGGCTCCACACATGCTATTAGGTGATGTATTGTTACATATTAACATGATTATTAAGCCTCTCTGCAAAATAATACGGTGACATAATACTTATCAGTATTATAGTATACATAATACTTATCAGTATTAAGTGAGTTATAATTAATTGAAACACAAAATCACAGCATGACCTTCATGATGAAAGGGATATACAAGCTTAAAAAGTATCAATTTAAAAAATGAACTACACAATATTTTTATGTGGTACTTACTTAAATTTCTACTTTGTATAAACTATATCTTTTAAAAATGTTGGCATGATTCTTTGGAAGTAAAAATTTTTTACATTTATTACTGTAATCCTTGTAATTCCTGAAATTTTCATGAACTAAAATTTACTGCCTAGTGAAATCTCATCTCATTTAGTAGTGATTTAAAACTGAAATTTGTTGGACCAATCATAATTTTTAACCATTTGATATTTCTGAAAAAGTTTTTGTGTATCTGCTTAAATTGTAGTGACTTAAAAAGTACTACCTTAACAATGAACATCAGATGCAATTTTTTTTACCATATACATGAAATATTATTTTAAAAAACTTATTATAGTCAAACAAAAGCCTATTAGTATGAGGAATCAACAGTTTCATCCCAAGCATTCAAAAACTTTTCATACTTAGAATATACTACGGTTTTCCTGAATATAATCATGTAATCTTAGTAATGACAAACAAAAAACTATAGATCTGATATGATTGAAACTGACTACATAATTTTTATACATAATATGTAGTTAGTTTCAAATATGTGATTCTGCCTCCTCAATAGATAACAAAAAGGTATTAAATACCTCTAGAAATCTCTAGAACAGTTACTGGTAAAAAAATGTTTTGAAATAACATTTTTAAAAATCAGTTTGTTACCTCTGTGATGCATTTTTCACCTTATTTTAAATTACTTTCTCTCCCCCCCCTTTTTTTAAGTCACTACAATTTAAGCAGATACGCAAAAATTTTCTCAGAAATATCAAATGGTTAAAAATTATGATTGGCCCAACAAATTTCAGTTTTAAAGTACAGGGATACTCCTCATACATTTTTCAAGAATTTTACTTTTAAGTTTATTCTCCTTATTAAAATAAATTAAACTTTAAAATAAGAGAAATGCTCTACAGTGCTTCCTCTTCCTAAACAAGAACATATTTGTTTTTATAATTCTAACTAAATATTCACACGCATTTAAGCATTGGTAGACAACAGTATCTATCTAGAATAGAAGGAAAAAATTCTCATCCCATATAACACAAATCATCACAGTTTTCGACATTTTAAAATTGTTGGTGGGTTTTCAATGTCATTCTTACTTTGTATTAATTTCAATTCCATTGAAGCAGAACAAGATGGGTCTTTCAAAGCTGCAATAAAATAAAAATTAATCGTAAAAAATATATAAAATTTCAATACACATTCTTTCACTTCTGTTAAGCTAATAATACATAAAAACATACCTGATGCATATTTTAATGTTCTTTCTAAAACACGTTTCAATGAATTGACAGTCCTTTCACAGGAAATCTTAAACAAAATAAAATAAAACTGACTTTTAATTAAATACACTATTAAATTTTCCTTGCGATATTATTAGATGCAAGACTAAAATCCTATTTCAATAAAGATAATGCAATTCAGACAGACAAAAAGCATTCATATTAAAAGAGAAGCATTCAAAAGAGAGAAAGAGGGGGAAGAAAACACTCTCCGTTAACATGTATTTTTTCTCTATGTACAAATCACTTTTTGACACAGACTAATATTTTCAGATCTATACATTAGTACAATCAAATTCATAATACAAAAGCAAAATCTATAGTAATTTAGTGAATACAAACATAATTCTCAATTTAAAGCAAATTGGTATAATTTTTATCACAAGTGATTTTTTTCATGATTTATATGCTTTTTTCAAATTCAAACTATGCATGGCTAACTAAAAATTAAAATAAAAAAAATATTATTATTTGTGATATACTAAGAACATAAGTTAATAGTACTCACAACTAAATCTCCATTAGTCCTAGCCATCCAAGCTAAAAGCAAGGCTGAAAACAAATCTCCAGTGCCAGTAAATATTGCATCTAACTTAGGAATTTCCATGGAAACAATGGTTCGGCCATCTATGATTAATAATAATAAATAACACACAAGTATAAACTGTCACATTATCAAAATACACATTCATAAACACAAAATTTGCCTTTCCCAAATAGCTTTAAAATTTAAGTTCTCAAAAATTGAAAAAATATCTAAAATTTATTTAAAAACAAAGATGGTAAAAAAAAAATCTTGCAATCAAAACTGAAATATGGCTACAATTTATCAGAAATTAAATACTTTGCAGAAAAACAATATATAGAGTGACCAAATGCCCCAGTTTACAACGTCTAATGTAAACAAGTACTCACATACTTGTTTACATTTTCCTTGTTGTGCTGGCCATACAGTAGTGGGAATAATGAACCTGTGTTTTGTATGTTTTTTTCACTTTGCTGATCGCTTTCGTACAGATAACAGTGCTTTGGTTCAAGCTTTGCATCTTTTGAGAGTAATCTGTTTGCTTGAAACTTGCAACGTTAGTTTTTTTACTAGCATAATAAGGTATGTTTTTATCTTTTTAAAATAATTTTTCAATTTAACTTAATTTTTAAAAATCAAGTTCATTCAATCCACATTAAAATTATATGTTCCCTATTTTGTAATTTGATAACGGTTTGTATATTAGTTAGAAAATTAATACAAAATTAAATTTCGTTAATTAATATTTTAATTTTAGATCCCTTGAAATGCCAAAGCATAAATATACGTATAAAGAAGATTATTCAAAAGAACAGTTCATAAGAAAAGGTAAGACGCATAGAGGAATGCACAGTATGTATGTCCTTTATAAGTATTAGGCATAGCAATCGAGCAGATATTACGGACCACTTAAGAGTCAAAAAAGCATATTTGCAACATAACAACTGCAAGTTCTTCATGAACAAGACATTCTTTTTTTAGCAAACCCAGTTCCGATGAAGAATATAAAATAAATGCAGATGAATTGATTACAGCATATCATAGAACTAAACATCATTATACATTTCACAGTACAGATTGCAATAATAAGTGAATAAAAGTTTTATACTCAGATTCAGTAATTGAATTTTTGTTAGCACAAACCAAACAACTGCATTAATTAAATCAATTATTGCTCCACATTCTGTACAAAATATTAATATCATTATTGAAAAAATAATTTTTATGGATTCACTACAGATGCTAGCAATCATAAATCAACAAAAATGCTTCCTTTTGGCATTCAGAATTTTGATATGTATAAAAGAATACAATTGAAATTGTTAAGGGTCACTCACTTCTTTGCCTAATGAAACAGCCGAGATGAACAGCAATTTTTGCATTGAAATGTTAAAAGAATTTAAATTAGACATAAGTAAACGTGTAACTTTCTGCAGTGATAATGCTAATATAAACTTCGGAAGTATTTGAAGAAAAAGAAGGTGCAATATTTATTATAAATTGAAACAAATAAGTGAAAATATAGAGGGCATCGGTTGTCCGCCGTATATCATGCACAATACTATACAAACAGCTGTGGTAGACTCTCTTGTGATATTGGGGGTGTAGACATTCAAATATTTACATATTTTTCAATTTATACTGTGAGGACTGAAAGACTAAAAGAATTTTGAGATTTCGTGGGAGTCTAATATCAAAATGTATTGTCCCATTCAGGCACAAGTTGGCTCTCATTGCTTCCTGCAGCACTAGAAATTTTTTAAGGAACAAAAAGTTTTTTCCCTTTCCGAGGAAAGAGCTCTGAAAACCTTATTGACATTTTTCAATAAACCCTTGAGTGAAGCCTATCTATAGTTTATTCATAGTCAATTGCATGTTTTTGGAAAAGGAATTAAAAAAAATAGAAGGTAACAAGAAATGCTGCATCGAAGTTCATTCAATATTCGAAGAGACGCTAACCATCATTAAGTAAAGGTCCAACGAACATTTTCTTATAATCAGCGTAAAAATGTCTTACGAGAGAAAAATATGAAATATCACAATTGATGTTGTCTAAAAGTGAAGACTTTTACAAAACAGCATACAAATACCTTTTTATGTAGAAGAAAGCAAATGGTAGTGTATCCGTATTTTCTTGAATGTTACTTTTAGAAATGCCCATTTGGAAGAAAGTTGAGACCACCTGTTTGTATCTCAAACAAAGTGGAGTTAAATTAAATGATTCACTACTCTTTAATTAAATGAGTAACACAAAGAAAATAATGATTGAAAAATCCACAGAATGGAAGGAGAATATGCTTTGTTACGAAAAATGGGTGGATTTTTTTTTAAATGTAATGAACATGGTTAGGAATATTCTAAAATTTTGACAATATGTCAGTATATGTTTTCAAGTCCACCTCATAACACTAATATTGAATGGATATTTTCTCTAATGAATGTACAGTGGACAAATGAGCTGAATCCATTGAACATCTCAACCGTAGAGTCCATGCTTCAAGCGATGACGAATTATGATTTGAACTGCCAAGAATTTCATGAATACATAATCTCCGACACATTTATAATTTATAATTGACAATTTATAATTTATTTTGTTTTGCATAAACCATTAGAACATGATAATTCTAACCATTTTTGTACTTATTATATATAAACACAAATGCATATATTTCGGTGATTTAGATTTAATTGCATTGATTCAAATTGTATTGTTTTGTGAATATAAATAAGAATGAGACCGATGTGTTTTTTTTAGTGTCCCAGTTTGGTGTTTTTGAAATATGGTCACCTAACAATATACAGTAAAACTCCAATTGTTAGCTTTCAGATAACTGGAACTCAAATTATTTAGATTGCATATTCTCTTTCCTCGATCATATAAAATGTCATAACTTATTTAATTTTAAATTAAGTTTACATTTAATAACATGTATTACAATGTTCATTTTAACAGTTTATAATAATGTTTAATTTTAACATACAGAAAACAAATAAAATGACACCCTTTCTATTATGGCTTTTTGAAAAAAAAAAAAAAAATTTATAATAATTTTTAATTTTAACATACAGAAAAAAAAAAAAATGACACCCTTTCTATTATGGGTTTCTGAAAAAAAAAAAAAAAAAGAGCTAGCATATTAAAAATAATATTAAATTTTTTCCCCTGAACAAATTTTGTTTCTGCTTTTTATTAATTATAAAATCTTGGCTGAAATAAAACATAAACAAACAAATAAATCAGAATTAAATTAAATTTCCTTCTTCACATTTCAGTAATATGTACTTAATCTATGAGATTTTTTGAATATCCAAACTTATTGTAGTCCTAATCACAGATATTTAATGTTGTACTATACATACATTTCAATCAGTCTTTCTATATATTTTATGAAATAAAAGAACAACATACAGAACACACATTTTTTTTTATTTAATTTGAGAATTACAATGTTATTTTAGAAGTCAAAGAACAAAAATCAGCGCTATGTTTTCAAATTTTCACAGGACTAGTTTCGATGGTTTTACCGAACCACCATGCTCAGCTGCAAAAGCACAAATGAACGAGATAAGATATAATGGTTAGATAAGTTCTGACTCTGGTAAAGCATTCGCATACTCGTTGGTGACTTGAACGAACGAGTTTCTGAAACTCAATCTCAAATGGTGGAAAGAAATGGGTACTATTTGATTTTCACAGTCCCATAATCAAAATGATGGCAAGATTATTGCTAAGTTTAAACTACTCACATATAGTTTGTAGCTGCCATATCCTGGTGATTGATTTTAATATGACATCAAAAGGTTTATCTATACCAAAGGATTTCTGCCACGTGAATTTAGAAAGATATGATGCTAGATGATGCTGAACTGTACCATTTTGATTTTTGTTTTGATATTTTACAAAGCCTCACAATCTTTTCACATTCTGGGTGTAAGAACCCTTCGCTTAATCACCAAAACTAAATGTATGATTTACAATTAAATGGATGGTACAGTTATATAACTTTTCAAGCTCATCTGTTTTATGGGCTCCCCAGCAATCTGAATATACACTCACTTCCAAAAGTTAAGCACGAAGATGTAAAATACAAAAAGTCAACAAATACTGCTTTGATTGACACAAAATTCGACAGGAAAGTAGCATATATATTTATGCATAAAACTCAATAAATATATACAGAAATGAAAACAATATTAAATTTTTGTAAGTTATCAGATAATGACATACTGGAGACTTAAACAGAATTATGTATAAAGTGAAAATAAACAGCATAAAATGAAAAAAAAAGGACATTAATACGGTATGGGTTTCCCCCTCATCTGTATACAAAGTTTACACCTTGTGATCATGCTTTCAATTAGGTGGTCAACCACCGCAGAATTAAGCAATCGCCATTCTTCTTGTAGAGCAGTTTCCAGCTCAATAAGAGTGGCTGGAGGTGGGAAACATGATACAGCATGGCCAAGAGCATCCCAAAGATTTTCGATGGGATTAAGGTCGGGCGAATATACTGGCCATGCCATATGAGCAATCCCTTCACTCTCCACGTAGTTGTCGACGATGTCAGCTCTATGCGGACGTGCATTATCATCCATTAAAACAAAAATAGGACCAACTGCTGCAGCATACAATCTCACAATGGGTTCTAGGACTTCATCTCAATACCGGACAGCCGTCAAAGAACCCTGTTTAAAGATGTGCAGGTCGGTGCGGTATCCTAATGAAATCCCTGCCTGCATCATAATGCTTCCGCCTTGGAATGTGTGATGTTCAGGGATGTTTTGGGACTGATTGCGTGTTCGCTGTTCACGCCACATCCTTATACGCTTGTCATCTGGCTCCAGAGCAAATCTTGACTTATCTGCAAACATGACATTGCCTTAGTCAGGCACATTCCAATTGACATGTTCCCAGCATCACTGTAATCGTGTCCCTCTTGATTGGATGGATAGAAGAACACAAACTCAAGGTACCTGGGCGTACAGTTCACTCATATATAATCTTCGGCATACAGTAGCTGCAGATATCACCTTACCAATGGACGCTGTAACCATAGATGTCGCAAGTGTGGAGGTTGCTCTGCGATTCCGCTTGGCTGCAATAGCAATACATCGATCTTCCGCGGAGGTTGTAAACCTTGGGCGACCGGCTACGGGCCTTCAGACAACTGCCTGTGTGGTTCGAAATTGTTTCCATGTTCAATTGGCTCTTGTGCCATATTCATTATGTTCATTGCAGATCATTGAACATGGATCTTAGTTTTTTTTTTTTTTTTTTACACACCAGCCTACAACTTCACACTAATGTGAGTGTGAAGCAGATGCCTGCTATTTGCCAGATTACTAAGTTTTACACCACCTACTATATTCTCCTGAGCTTGTCCTATCAGACTTAGAACTAAAATCTGCATTTAAAGGGTACAAAATTTTCAACATTTCATACATCCAAACTGCTGACAGAAAGCTAATCCTTTCTAATAGTTATACAAAAATGGTCAGAAATGCATTGTATCAAAGAGCAATTATCCTTGAAAACCAATCAGGATATTCACTCAAATATTTTACACAGTGAGATTTCAGTGATCATTTACCAGACTTTTTGGTTACATTTTGTTAAGCAACACTTCACTTACTAAACATATATTCCTTTCAAATTTAATTCTTTTTATTTTTTAATAAAACTCCCAGTTTATATTTTGAAAAATATTAAGTAATTTCAGCACAGCAGAACCCCTTTCTGCAGCTGTGCAAAATTTTGCAAGCTGAATCTATTACTTTGAGAATATAATTCTAACATTAAAAATACAAACATTTAAAAACATTAGGAAAACTCACTTATAATTGAACTTCCAAATAAAAGGAGATGTTCAGAGATATCCAACTGAACGCTAGATAAAACAACAGTTTTAACATTTTTGCTGTGCAATATATTCATAGCTTCTATAGCATCTTCTTGAGACTTGATATCAATGCCAGTTAGGAGTCTAAAATGATTTATTGCCTTTAAGAGATAAAATTAAACTTTTTAATTCTAAAAATTTTACATAAAAGACTATCAAATAAGATATTAGAGACAAATGTAGATTACCTGCAAGACATTTTTGTTCTGTAAAGAAATTGGTACCTACATATATTTCCATTGAACATTTTGATAAATAAAAAGTGTCACCAAACAGTGTTATTTAGTGCCAATAATGGATAAGTGTAACATACCACACTCAGAAGATTTATACTTTGGTTTTATGTAACCCTGATTAATTTTAGATAAGCCAGTTTTATTTATTTATTTATTTTAAAAGAGCTTTAAAAAAATAATCTTTTATTTTTTTTCTTGGATTTTGAAAAAATTATCAAAATTAAGAGCTTACTTTCATATAGAACATCACACAATGGAATATTTTCAAAGTTACAGGACCCTGCAATTATACTTAAAACAATGAAGGACATTCATTTGTCAATATTAAACGCTCACTGATATCGAGTTCTAGCTAGAAGTTTTCAACAGTCTTAAAGAATTTCCATTAATTGAAAATTATGCCAAAAAAATTGTTTAAATTGTAAAAGCAACTGTCGATGAATGATTTTCAGATCCAGAAGAAGGAGAAGTCTAGAAACTGATTTAGAAATGAAGAACAAAGAATTGAATGATCTTATAACACCAGCTGAAAGTGAAAGCAGTGATAATGAGATAAAATGCCTTTAACTGACTAGAATTTAAATGAATTGTTAAAAACAGTCAGCACAGGAACTGTCTGATTTATAATGCAGATTGATCCAAATGAAGAAACAAGAGGATACTTTGTGCTCTTTACCACATAAAGCGGCATCAGTCACTTTTAAAAGTGGCATCAGTCATTGTTTCAAGTAAAAATCACCAGCTTTTTAAGAAAATAATTGCCCCACATACTTATTAAATAGTTAATCCTTTCAACTTACATTTGCTTCATTTTTTTTTCTTTCTTTTTAATTACAACAACATTTCGATTTGTTTAAATTATAAATACTTCTTTAATCTGAATTTACACTTTTTTCTGTAGAAAGTTAACTTCATGGCACATGATTTTGTCATACATGCAATTTATTAACGATGTAATTTGACAAGGGTCTATTGTAATTAAATTACAAATGATCTGTGATTATCTAACTAAATAAAATGTCATCTGTTCCTTCAAAATTCTACCAAAACAAATAGCACACGTTTGCCAGGATCCCCATCAACTCTCAAACTTGGTAAAAATCAGCTTTCTTGGTCAACAGAAAAATTTGTTAATAGCAAAATTTTTTACTATTTATTTTCCATATAATATAGCTAAGATATATCTTTAATTCACTTATAGCTAATTCATGATGAAAAGTACATAAAATAAATTTATAGTAAAATTTGCAGATAAAAAAAATTCAAAGCATTCTAAATTTCTAAAAGTTTAAATACACATACTGCATAATATTTGATTATCAAAATAACCATTATACTTGAAAGAAATTCATTTATTCTCAAAACCAGAAATGCAGAATACCTGATACACAGATAGAACTCCCAAATTCATCTAGAAAGTGTATTTAAATTTTTCAGTCATCCAGCAATAATGTTTTAAAAAGAAATTTCTTTCTTCTACATAAATTTCATTAATTTTACAGGAAGAAAAAAAAATATGATACATATAAATATAT
>KK119978.1:74064-112670 GCA_000611955.2 Stegodyphus mimosarum | reverse complement strand
GCTACTATATTATTTTTTTACAAATTAATATAAAAATATAATACAGGAAAAAACTTTTACCAAAGCAAAAATTCCCTTTTGCAATAAACTATACCTTTTTCACTAAAAATTTCACTTTTCAAAATTGAATTTATAACAAACTATAAATTAAAAAAAATTATTGTGTATTACTATTAATTTTATAATACTATTACTTTAATGAAATTAAAAAGTGATGTTTTAGTTTTAATTTAATTCTAGCTGAAAAAGCAAATAAAAAAAGTACTTTCATGGTTTAATTTTACTTTCCTAAAACTAAAAACAACACAAAGATTTAGCCTTAGAAATAAAAAATCAATTTTATTGCCCTATTTGAATGAAAATAGAAGCACAAGTTTCATACAGAAATATAAAAGCATAATTTCAATTTAAAGCCTTAGTTTACAGCAAATATGCTGTTCGGTATTGAATTATAATACAAAACAGTATATTTACTGTGCAATGAAAATATTTTATAAAACATTTTATATTTACACTGCATTACATTTTCTAAAATAAAATATGATAAACAAAAAAATAAATAAAATCCCTCCTTTCCTAACAGAAAAAAAGGTAATTTAATTCAAATAATAATAATCTTTCAGCAGTTGCGAGGTTAAACAATTCTTTCTTCCCAAATACATGTGATCATCTCTCAGTTATAAATTTATGTGAGCTGTGTTCGTTTGCACCCATAGTGGTTTTGCAACTGGAATATAAGTTGAGCTCATTGATGACCATCAAAGGGTTAAAGCAATACAAAAAGAAAATTTCATATCTCAATCTTTAGTAATCTTTTTAAGTTTAAAAAAATTAAATGAAATTAAACTTACTTTGCTTCAAACTGGTTCGGTGTAATTAAATCAGATATAGGTATGAAGTCATCCCTATAAATTGGCAATAATTCTGCAGGTACATACTAAAATATAAAATTTATAAGAAGACATATACATATCTTCAAATACAAAAATAACACTTGCTTCACAAATATTTTTGTAATTTATTTGCATAATACTAAGCCTTTTTTATTAAAAGAAAGTTTTCTTTTTATAGAATATTTTTTAATAAAAAGGTATCATAGAGCAGTGGTTTCAAACTCAATCGAATGAAAATCCGAATGAAAATCTAAAAACAGCTGGAAAAAAATTTGCTTTCCCTTACAATCTTACAAAATGAAAATTTTATATCAACAAAATACAGTAAAGCGTTGCGGAACATGATTTTGTTTATGCACACTACCTTAACTGTTTCCATTTAATTTGCCCAGAGTTTGAATTTGAATTACACATAATGCACTGCAAAGTATTGGCCACAATGACTAGTTTGAAAATTCATTGGTTAAAGAAGTCAAGCATTACTTAAAACAGCAAAACCTGAGCTTTAAATTTCTCTTAATTCTCAATAATGCTTCAGGATATAGTACTGAAGCCTTCAACATATTGCATCCAAATGTTTTATTCCATCTTCTGAACACAAACTCCTTAATCAAACCAACAAATCAAAGAATCATAAAACATTCAAAGCTTATTATGTCAGGCGTGTTTGCATCTCTGCAAATAAAGCACTAGATGGAGGAAAGCATGATGCACTAATGACATTTTGGATGCAATTCAACATAAGATAGAGCATAAAAATGATTAAACTTGCATGGGAACAAGTAAATTCAGCAAAAGGAATGCTTGCTGACATCAGGGCTGACCAAAAGTTGTCAACAATTTTAGAGGACTTAAATCTATTAAAAATGAAGCCAAGGAAATTCTACAGACTGCAAGAGCAATAAGCAATGAACGATTTTCAGATATAGAAAAAGGGGAAATCAAAGAATGATGACCATTAAATGACAGATGAAGAACTGGATGATTTTTAAATAAAGAAAGAAGAGGATTCTTTATGAAAGGTATCCAAAAGTGTGTTCTCATTACTGTAAAACATTTAATGAGTTGTATCCGACCTTGTCCTATAAAAAAAAAAAAAAAAAAAAAAAAAAAAAAATCACTATTTATCACTTACTATTTAAAAAATATAATTGTATTATATAACTACTTATTAAGAAGCAATAGAAATCTTTTCAATTAACATTTGTTTCATTAACCCCTTTTAATTACAATAATATTTGAGTTAGCATAAATTATACATTCTTTCTTAATCTAAACTATGCCTAACTGGTAACTTCTGTAGAAAAAATTCTACAGAAAGTTAACTCTGCAGAACTTGAGTTTGCTGTATGTGCAATGTGGTAATGATGTAATCCCTGCACTCGGCAAGGGTTTATTGCAAAAGAATATTTTACACAAATTTTAAATTTGTCCGACTAAATAGTTATCAAAACACATATAAACAATAGCAACACAAAGGGGAAAAAATTCAGATTTATTTTTCTAAGCTTTTCTTTCTAAGAAATCTAAGCTTTGGTATCTGCAAAACATTTTTTGGGGGTTATGACAGCTAACTATTAAATTTTCAGACTGACATTTATTTCAAACAATTCTAATTTGTTTAATTAATTATTAAATAACTAAAAATTAGAAAAAAATTAAGAACTTCTTAGGTTTTCAAAGACAACTTTCGAAGTGGGGCAAAACTTGAGAATAAGTAACGATAAGTCTTAAATACTTAGTCTCTTTTTAACTTCTGCCAACAAATAGATGCATATGTTTGTATGTAAATAATTATAAACTTTATTTCTTAACACAGCCTGACATTTGGTGGCATTTTAAATGTGATAAAGTTCGTAGCCTTAAACAAAAATTACTTTCATCACAGATTATAGATGCTCATCAGTTAATTGAGTTAATTTCTTATTAATTTTCAACAATAAAAAAAAACTTTCATATAAAAATGCATACTTGCCAACCTACGACACTCAAAAATTGGAAGATTTATTTTCAACGACAAAAAGATTTTTAAATGATAAAAATATATTTTTTAATAATGAATTAACTTCAAATTATTACTAATTAATGTCTGAAAGTTCAGTTACTAATTCTTAAATGCAAACAGTACATTCTGCATTAATAATTTTTTGATCCTTTGTTTCCACAGAAAAAGTAACTTTTCGTTTTTTTTAATAGAAGTCACATTGTCCTTGTGTATGAACATGTTTGAGAACATCGGCCCTTCCACCGTGCAACATCGGAAAATCGCACTGACAAACGGTACACATCGCATATGCATTACATTTCCTTAAGGAAATATTAGAAGAAAAGTCATCTGTGTACGATTTTTGAAAAGTACCGGAGTATTTTACCTTTTTCGCAGACATAACTAATATGAAATATCATAATTTTTTAAACTATTTCTCAAAAGTAAGTATGTTTACACAGGTTAGCGACAAGATGAACGAAATAACAATCTTGATCTTGCTTTGTGCGCATTGGCTAATATGTGTCAAATGATACACAATGGCACTCGATGCTCATTGGAGAAATGGAACTTGATGTTTTCGGACACGTGTTCTCACTCTCACAAAGCAGAAACGAGCCATAGTTTCTCACTGATGAAACTAATTTCGTTTTATATATAGTCTAGAGGTGCTTTCAGACACCCTAAATCACTTTTTGGGGGCTGCAAATAACAAAGTATTGACTCAAGCTACATAAAAATCGTGAAAAATTTTAAGAATAAGAGAAAGTTGGGAGAAATATATTGTAAATCGGGTTGGCGGGAGAATGATCAGAAATCGGGAGTCTCACACCTAAATCGGGAGAGTTGGCAACTCTGTAAATGTATTTCCAAACAAAATGATTATTTTTAGTGCATAAATTCATAACTGACTGTACTTATTTTTTGACAAGTACAAATAAAAGTTTATAAAATCTCTATCTTCAAATCTCTGAATAAAATTTATAGCACAGTGTAAATTAATTAGCTCCATTTACAGATTTTCTGGTGCATTATTAATGTTTGCTTTTAATAGTAATGAAAATAATGTAAACTTGAGATCAAATTAGCTAAAATCCTAAAGTATTTGCAATACTGTATTTTCAAAAAATGCATAACTGAAATGTATTCACAGGCAGCATAAAACAGCTTCAGGCTGAATGCCCGTGAGCTGAGAGTTTGAGACCACTAGGCTTAAAGGATACATTTTCAAACATTCATAAAACTACCAAAAATTATTATTACAGCTTAAATAAAAAGAACATATATAAATCACATACTACTAAAATTTAAACATTATAAAGAGGGACTGATAAAAAATTTTTATATTTAAAATTCAGTTTATGAAAATATCAAAAAGGCCTCCCCAAAAAGCCTTGATTATAAAATTGGTAAAAACAGTAAAATTAACATAATATGGGTATTGCAGGTTATCTGAAAAGTTAAAGCTGAAAAGCAAATTAAAAACTGTCACATATCCTCTCAAAAAAGGTTTCATTCAACAAAATATGTGATTTATTTCATAAAACCTTTTGTTATCTGACAAGTGGCTAGACAATTTTATCTTTAATAAATGTCGTTTCACCATTAAAAAGCAAGTTTCAACACAAAAAATAAGCAATTTTCAACTTAATGCAAGGAATAAAACTTCACACTAAGAAAATTTTTAAATAATATAATATAAGCAACAGTCTGAGAAAAAATGCTCAGAAAACATGTTGGAGGTAAGTAGAAATTCTACCTATATTTCAAGAAATTTCCTATCAGAAGAGATACAAAAGATCTGGTGGATCACACCTGTCCCATTTACTGAAACTGAGTATTTTTTCTTGTTTGCACCTTGCAGAATATCTAAAGTGAGCAGTATTTATCATTTGACTGAACTGAAAAAGTTCACAATGCTCTACATTTAAATGTTAGTTCACAGAAGCTCTACATTTATATGTTAGTTCACAGAAGCTCTACATTTATATGTAACTCATAAAGGTACTTAACCATGCAAATCGAACTTTAGAAAATATGGGCAGCCTATTAATGCACCCAGGTAATTAGTACAGTTTGAATATGATATAAATCAAATATATTACAAATTCAGAGAAAAGTATACTGTTATTAAGTTGTCACTTATGGAACCAGCCCTGCCATCGTAGTTCAAAGATGAACTTTTCACAATATTGTTGGAAATATATCTAGAAAAGACATATACCAATATAAATATATTTTTTTAAACAAAAAATAAACTTTAGATAACTGCTGGATTGAAGAAGAATGATATAGATTTTGAGCTAAAAATCCAATTTTTGAATTTGGATTTTTAGCATGTTAGCTGAGGACCCACAGCTAACATGCTAAAAATCAAGAAAAGTTTTTCAAACTAACACTAATGAAAACTTTACATTTGCCTAATTTTTATATTGTTTCAAATGATATATTTTCTGTTTCCAGTCACTACAATAGTAAAAAATTGTTCAATTTACTTTCATTTCAGAAGCATTTCACAGATAAGAACACAGTAAGCATGTTTCTCTTCGACAAACTATGAAGATTAAATACCTTTGCTAAATAGTTTGTTGTTTCATACATATATCCTACATGTGCACAGATTTTGTCTTCAATAGGTATACAAAACTTGCATGGACACTCTTTATTTACCATACTACAGTTTTCATGACAATATCAAACAATCGACTTGTAAATTATTGAATCTGGTACAGTATTATACATATACACAATGCATATCTCCCATGCATCATATATTGTGCTCACTCCTTTGTGTTTGAGCATGACATAGATAAAAGTATAAGATTTTCATCTATGACTTCTTTCTACAACATTTAGTACAAACTTTTCACATATGTTTTATGTAGCTTTGTAAAAGGATGACTGCATGTGTCATCATACTATGCAACAGCTAATCATCTTACTATGCAAATTGGATGCATAATTTTTAAACAAATAAATAATAAGAAAATCAGTGGCAAAAATATCATTAACATGGATGGAAACACTATTAAAATAGAATATAAAATCAATAGTATTCAGTGATTAAAAAAAGTATCACACATTGCACCATTTAGTACTTTTTCATTAAAGCCATATGCATTTTTGGTATATTATAATGACAAGCTTGGACTTCTTTTTTTTCCTCATATCTTTAGCTCAATAATTTTTGTGTCTTTTAGTGAGAAAACTTTGATCAATTTCCACAATTTCATAGTATCCATTAATTTTTAAAATTAAGATAAAATAACAAGGAATCATCATGTACTTCTCTCAGGTAATTATTTCAATCAACCACTAAGTTGTGATTAATTTGAAGCAAGCTTTAGTTCACAAAACTCAATAAAAGTCGACTCCTGGCAACATAAGTAAATGAATCAACAATAATGAGAAGAATGCATGATCCAAAATTTTTCTTTAGATGTCTTATTTCCTGGCATGAGGGAAGGCTGTATAACCATTTGAGCTTCAAGAAATATTTTAACTTCACAAGTTGATTATTCAAACATAATCTTTCTTTCTGAAAGATATTTCTTTAAGAAATAGAAAAGATACTTGTTCATCACTTGGCAAATCCCAAGTTATGAAATCTATAGCATAAAAGAAAACTAATCTGATGAAAAACATGGTTGCATAAGCAATTGTTACATGACAACCACCAGGAAAGAAGACAAACTATAGCGACACATGGCACCAAAGAAATGTGCCAGAACAAACAAACAAAAATGTGTTAAGTAGTATGACTAACAGAAGAAAAGTATCATTTATTCTTTTGCTCCTAGGTGACAGCGGTCAATATGCCAAGTGAACCAAATGAACTTCTTTTCCACAATTTCTATGGAACTCTAGATTTCAGGTAGTTCAATTTATTGTCAACTTCTGTATCTCAAGAGTTGTTACTGTAGAATAATAGTTTTTTCCTGATGACTAGCTGGATACCTGTGATAAGAATAACTCATTTAGACATATCAACTACAGTTTTTGTTTGAGATCTGTCATTTTGTTCATCTTAATGTCCACATGCTTACTTGATAAACTCAAATACATCAGCAATGAAAAGATTTAAGTGATTTTAATATTCTCCATAGGGGCAACTTATGAAGGATTCATGTCCTGTCATAACAAATAAAAGGAAAATATACCATAATATCCTATTAAACACCCTTCAGCTTTTCAATTCAAATTAGATTACACAAAAGTTAAATTTTGACTTAAAATATATATAAAATATTTTTGTAATAAATCACTTATAAACAAGAAATTATCATCCAATAGAAATTCTACTAAATTTGAATTTTAAAAACTGGTTGGTCAATAATTTTCAAATAGCATACAAATTCAGTAAACTAATATAAAATTTTAAATAGGAAACTTTTTAGATATCATAAGTATATTACCAATTTATCATTGTCACCCATTACAGGATCACAAACTGAAACAAAAACATAATTCATATTAATTTTATTTCATGAAATTTTTAAAAACATTTCTCAAAAATTATATAAGTAATCACAAGTTTACAAAGTTCAATTCAATGGTCAAAATCAAAAATATTATACCAAAAGGCTTAGTTTAAAACTTTTAAATTTAAAGAAAATATATTAATTTTCTGCATATTTATCATATGAAATAGAATTCAGTTCTTTTATAAGAAAAATGCAGATGAAAATTAACCCTCGAAACAGTCAAAAATTTAGCTCCAAAGCATCAAAGTGTATAAAAAAGACACACATTTTCCAAAATACACTGCATTTTCAGAATTCTCTGAAAGATAAAAGTATTTTCTAAAATGCCTTTCCTACTTTCTATTTATACTCCCAGCCAAAATATACCAGTTTGTTTGGGTACATTTCAAGATACACGTATACTAGGTGTGTTCAAAAGAAACCAAGCTTTTAAAATAGAGTGCCAATCAACAGAAGGAACACATATATACACATATGTGCTTTATACACATGCTTATGTGCTGTGACTACAGATTGCATGTAGTGGCAGGTTTACACAACAAACTGCCATTTGTCACAGCCATTTCACTCTGACTGTTAGTTGGCGAGCTACAGCCACTATAGTGAACACATGCACAACCTGTTTATTAGAATAGTACCAAAGTGACAATAAAAGATCTTGAAGAACAATGTGTGTGTGTGCAAAATTTTGCTACAAAATTCGCAAAACTTTTGCTAAGATATTTCAGTTGCTTAGCCAAGTATATGGGGATGTTTCTATGAGATGCTAAAGTGATTTAAGCATTTCGAGCATGGCAGAATGTCAGTTGGTGACAATCCCAAGCCTGGACGATCTTCCACATCAACAGATGATGATCATGTCAAGAGAGTTTGTACTGTGATTCATGGAAATCATCATTTAACTGTTCCTGAAGTTGTTGCTGAAATGGGCATCAGCCATCAAATTTTGACTGACAAATTTGAGATGCGTCATGTTAGGGCAAAATTCATGCCATTTTTACCCATTTTGAAATCAGGCAGGAGTTGCTTGCCAATGACAATGAAATTAAATGAACAATGAAAAAAAATGAAAACTTTTTAAAGAACATCATAACAGGCGATGAGACATGGGTTTATGGCTTTAATATTGAAATGAAAGTGCAGTTATCACAGTGTGTGGGCAGCCTCCTCATCCAAGAAAAGCATGCATGAGCCAATTCAAGTGATGTTGGTTTTCTTTTTGACTGCAAAGGCACTGCCCATCAGAAATCTGACTATGCACCACATAGTGAGATAGTTAACAAGTAAGTGTACAAGAAATTCTAGCATGCTTGAAAGATGCTGTGTGTGAGAAAAGGCCTAAGTTGTAGAAACACCAGACTTGGATATTGTATCATGACAATGCACCTGCTCATGTGTTACTCTTTGTCTGCAACTGTCTAGCAAAACATCACACTCCATTGTTTCCCATATACCATATTCTCCAGACCTAGCCCCAGCAGACTTTTTCTTGTTTCCCAAACAGAAAACCACATTGAAAAGACACTGTTTTCAAAACATAGAGGAAATTCAGGACAATGTTCCAGGAGATTTTTGAAAAATGGAACAAACGATGGAAAATTATATATTGCCAGTAGAGGGGACTACTTTGATGGAGACAGTACACACAGTGTTGTACAATAAGCAATAAAGATGTTATAACAAAAGTTTGGTTTTTTTTTAAGCACACCTCAAATGTATTAGGAAAAATGCTTTTATATATACATATACAGCTTGTCTGCCTGGAGGGTTAAATAGCTATAAGAAGGCATGATGGGATGCTGGAAAAGTGGAAAAATTGTTGGATTAGATTTGTCAACAAACAGACCGAACTTAATGACGCAATGTTTTGAGCAATATTTATTATGCAGCCTAAAAGAATGTCATTGTGGCTCCTTCAAATATATATATAAAAAATTTTCATTCATGGAGCGGGGGACTTTAGACACATATGTTTTGATATTATAAATAAAACCTATCATTGGCGGTATACAGCATCCACACTCAACCTAATGGCCACATGCGGCCCAGCAAACTTAAATATGTAGCCCTGAAACAAAATTCATTTAGTTCTTGCAAAAGCAAGTTAAAAAGTCATCTGTGCCACAATAAAATATAAATTCTTAAGCAATTAAAAATCAAGTCGTACACGTCTTGTAAAGCTTTAACCTTTTTATGCCTACTGTCACACACATGTGCCAGCAAGAAACACACTCATTTCCCAACCGCCGCGCTGGCGGGCCATAGCATTTTCTTGTTCACCTCCAGCCATCACATATTTGTCCCAATGGCCTGGAATGTTTTAACTTTTGCCACAAGATGGCATCGCATGCCCATAGGATTTGATAAGCGTGTAGATTTGACCTTCTACTCGAAATGCGAGAAACATGACTCACTCAGGGAAAGGGTGAAAGCATAATGTAAACAAACAAGGCTTGGCTCTTTAGCTTGCCATGTGATATAAACTTTCGTGTTTCTGATATTCTTTGAATCCTTTTTTTTCCACTACTTTATAGGGTCATTTAGAGGGAGTTCTGCTATGCTTTGCATTGCTTTCAGATATATTTCAGGTTCTTACCTTTTTATTTATTGGAGAAAAGATATACTCGCATAGTAAATTAGCCAATTAGCTATGTGGATGAGGGTGATGATTCATTTTCTAAAATGATATTTCTAGCAATTCTGATATGGGTATATTGTCAGAAACGGAGCTTTCTAAGTGCTTGTCTTCCATTTCCCATGAAAAATATTTTTTTACTTCTTGTAATGGTCTTTCTTGTATTTTTCAAAATTAATTTTGAAGTTTACTAATGTGTTTTGTCATTTAAACTTCAAAACAATTTGAACAGCTCATCTGAAAAGCATTTTTAAATTTAGCAATTCTTTTAATGTATTTTCATGTAAAGCAAAGAAAAAAGACTATTAAAAGCAAATTTTTACTTAATGACAGCTTAAGTAATAATTTAAAATGGTAGCAAAAATTATGATGTTAGGACTTAAGCTTAGTGATGTACCCCCCACCAATCCTGTGGCAGCATTTCTTTTGACTTAGAAGGAAGGGAAGATTTTAAACAAGGGAACGTCCATCTTGAAAGGGTTAATTTGGGACATCACTGACACAGGTGCAAAAAAACCAACCACTGTCAAATGCACAATCATACATACAATCAAATCTGAACTAATTTGTAATGTGCATGTGCAAACCATTGTAGGTGTGTTGTTGCAATGAAGTATGTCAGTTTCGATTTTCAATTATTTTAATTTCAAGTATACAACTGTACAATATTTTTATCCATAATGGCAATTTTTTTTTTGTAAGGATGACTGTAAACAGGGCACAAGAAATAAATTGCTAAATTTAAAATCATTTATTTCTTTAGTTTATATCATAATGTAAAAAAATTCATGAAATAAGTTATTCTTTTATAAAATGATCTGTTTTATTTTCAAAATATTTTATAATGCTCATCTGCTGCATCATCACCAAAATGAAAGATCTGTTGTTGGTATAAGTTGCACTTGGCTATTACTACGGGGAAATCAAGAGCAACCATATGTTGTTAAGAGTTTTCAGCAAATATGATCTACTACAGTTCGAAATATTTCGCTAAGTTCATTAAAAAAATGTTATGTGTTGTTTCTGAATATATGTATATATTTTGTGTGTGTGCTTTTCAAGTTCTGTGTTTAATTGAGCTTATTCATTTTATTCATGTGTACCAATTTAAATTCTCGTGATATATGATTTGACCTATATGGTATTTTAAATTTGTTTAATTTTGGTCATTTGCTAACAGTGTAACAAATGCCCAACCTGGGCAGTATGTTAATGCTGAAAAGATGCAACGCCAAGATCTAATGTTTGAGTATTGTTCAACTTGAGAAATCTGTCAACTTCTGGTAGAAAAGAAAAAGCAGTAAGCTGGCCAACATTACTTTGTGTGTTCTGGTTGTACTATTCTAAGGAAGTTATGCTGATTATGTAATATATATTTTAAGGTGCAGATGGCAAGAGTGTTCATTCAAGTACAATTTTTGTGGACAGAAGTAACACTAAAGACGATGATACAGTCCACTACATTTGTGTCTGAATCTTATGAATTTTGTTTACAAGTGTAATTAAATTCAGTGCTCAAACGATATGAAACTAATCATTCTCATCAACATTCACACAACAGCCAGTTCAGTACATATATTAACATGATTGTAACAATACAACTCATACATCTTCATACAGCTGTCTTTGTAGTACAAGATTAAGTTAACGAAATCATTATCTGATTCTCACAGTAGAAGAAAGTGTGGATTTTTTCATTTGCATTGATTATATCAAAATTATAAAAAAGTTAAAATTCATGGTATATTTTTCTATCTTTTTATATGGAAAATATCAGAATAATTTTCAAATTTGCATGTTTAAAAAAACATACTAGTTACACTGGCAACAAGATAAATGTTTGCTCTTATGAGCATCTTGCCACTTTGTGGATTTAAATAAAAATTTTGTGCAAAAATAAAGATAATCGATAATGTAAAAATAATGTGTATTTTTTAACAAAAACTGTCATATTATATACTTCTGATTCATCTGTTATTTATGTGATACATAGAGTGAAATACAAAATCTTAGAAATAAAGCATAAAAAATTTTCTTGATTCCCCTATTTATTATTTTGTTCTACGACATCATGCAGAAAAACTTGGACATTCTGAGCAGTTTAATTAGTAAATTATGCTATTTAAACTTCATTAATTCTCTAGTGCTTTATTCTACTTAAAACTCATTATTTCAAAATATGCAGATATAAAAATGAAAATCTTATCCTAATGTTTTCTGGGGGAAGGGGGAAGTACTAATGAAAGCAACACTGTATTAAAACTCAGAAAACATACCAACATATAAGTCAGGATTGAGTTTTTTCAACTCCTTTACAATCTCCACAAGCTTTGTCAAAAAAGTCACAGTTCCAACATATCCTGAAAATTTAAAATATATAAATAAATAAATAAAAGCATAAAATTGTTTGCATACCCTCTTTTACACTTCTAATTGCAGTAATAATTTCCAAAATAATACATTATATGCTATATCCATTTAAAATCACCAGGTTAAATAATTGATTTTAGCACTTATTGCTCAAGATTAGTATTATAACATATACAGTTACTTGGGTTCATAATAGATCGAATGCACAACTCCAATAATAGGTTAATAAAATTTATTCTTATCGAAAGAAATATATCAGAAGTCTGGAATTTTCCTCAGAGATATCCATAAAAGGGTTCATAATATAATGCAGTAGAATCAGTAGTTATACTTCAAACTACTAAAAATATTAAATACAATGCAAAGTGCATCTAAAGAGAAAGCTAACTCAGATATCTCAGTTCACGCGAAACTAAACAACTCACAACAACAACTTATCATTCATATTTCATTTTCTTTAATAGAATTTTTACTTTTGGCTTAAACCTTGCACAATGTCTAATGTATCTGCCGTCCAAATTCTGGTTTATAACCAATCAGACCCAGCCTTATAGTAATTATGCGTGAAAGTATGTTCGCTTTTGCCACCCCCAAACCTATCACAGAATCAATTACTAAATATAATTATGTAGTTTCTCATCTTCCTCCAGATACTGCATCATTAGTTCAGAATTTACTTAGGAAACCAGACCCTACTGATCCTTATACAAACCTCAAAATAGAGTTAATAAACCGATTGGGGGAATCTTCCCAGCAAGAAATTCCCCAGTTATTATCTGGAGAGGAAGAAGGCTCTCAGAAACCTTCCAATTTGCTTAGAAATCTGAAACGTTAAGCAGAATTCTTAAATGTTTCCGATAACTTAACGTTAGATTATTTCTTCAGCATTTGCCTTCGATAGTTCAGTCTATTTTGGCCGTGGTTTCTGGTTTAACTTTAGACAAAGCTACAAAAATTGCTAACAGAATCTTAGAAGTGAATCCAACTCCAGGGACTTCTGCCGCTTCTCCTACAATCGATCAGTCTTTTGAGGACAATTATTTAAAGAAATAGAAAAATTAAACAAATATATTGATCGTATTTCCCTTTCTTGAAGTCGCTGGCCAAATTGCGGAGATCACAATAAAGAAAGGAGCAGTTTGAAAAGGAGAGATTATTCTTTTTGCTGGTATCATAGGCATTTTGGAAAAAAACTGTACAAGTGTATCAAACCTTGTTCAAGGCAGTAACATAAAACCAGCAAAGAATACAAGCGACATACCCCTTGCCTCAAATTTTACCTCGCTCCTTCGTTTGTGAATGGAGAACAAATATTTCATTCTTTGTTGATACTGGCTCTGGCATGTCCTTACTTCCGGTAAACTATTCATAAAAATGAAATCTCCTCAATAAACACTTTTCACTGCTAATTCTATTGATGTTTATGGTCAAAAACATTTTCTTTGGATTTCAAATTAAGACAACAGTTTACTTAGACTTTTCTTATAGCAAATGTTAGTACACTCATTCTTGGAGTGACTTCCCTTCCGTAACTAAATTACCAGATCCTAACCAACCTGTTAAACACAACATTATTCATTATATCATAACCAAAGGTCAACCTCTGCTTGCAAAACCTCATCAGTTAGGTGCAAAGCTCTTAAAAATAACAAAACAAGAATTCCAAGCTATGATGGAATTGGGATGTTTAAGACTGTCGAGAAGCAATTACGCATACCCACTTCACACGGTTCCAAGACAGAGAACTTTAGAATGGAGACTTGTAGGAGATTATCGTGGGTTGAATGCCCAAATGATAGATAAATATCCTATTCCATGCTTAACCGATTTTACTGCTGCATTGCACAGTACTAAAATTTGCAGTCATGTTGACCTGACCAAGGCATATCATCAGATACCAGTTAACCACGTCGACATTCACAAAACCATTATGTTTATATCATTTGGCTTTTTTGAAAGTGCATGTATGCAATTCAGCTCATGGAATGCATCCACAGCTTTTCAGCATTTTATAGATGAAGTCATATAAGATTGAGAAGGTGTTTACGCTTTCATTGATGACTTGCTTATAACCTCTAAAGATTCCAAGGAAGACTGGCATGCATGTCTTATTTTCAAAACTTCAGGAATATAAACTTTGCATAAATGATCCAAAATGCATCTTTGGTCAAACATTTATTGATTTCTTAGTTTTCACATTAGTGAAAATGGAACTGAACCTCTTCCTGACAAAGTCAAATATATTTTAGATTTCTCTAAACCTACCACCCTCACTCAGCTTCACCAGTATATACCAGTAGAAATATTTAACTTTTACAGATGTTTCATACCTAAAGCAGTACACATTCTTTCTCCTTTAATAAAACTGTTAGAAGGACATATCAATAAAAAGAAATCTTGTTCTCATGTTCAGGATTCATCCTCCCCATTAAATTGGAACGAAAATGCTGAACAAGCCTTTACTGCTGCCAAAAATATCATTGCTCAGGCTACACTTTTGAGACGCCCTATTCCGTGAGTACAGTCAAGCATCTGGGTAGGTACTTCAGACACTGCAATAAGCTGCACTCTTATACGATTGTCTCAACAAACATGGGAACCTACAGCATATTTCTCCACGAAAACTGAATAAAAGTCAACAGAAATGATCTGCGTATAATAGGGAATTATTTAAATTTATTCTGCAGTTAAATTCCAACACATGTTAGAGGGCAGAAATTTTCAAATTTATACGGATCACAAACTGTTAATATATGCTTTAATGTTTACAAATGTTCACCTCTGCAACTATGACATTTAGATTTCATTTCTTGGTTTCTATTGATATTAGGCATGTGCAAGGTTCTAAAAACATTATTTCTGACACGTTTTTGAGAATAAAAGTTGATTCCATAAAAAAATCTCCATTTCTGGATTTTAAAAAATTTTCCAAAGCTCAACAGATACAGATTCAGAGGTACAAAACCTTCTCAAAAACAATACATCATCTTTGAAGCTGGACTTCCAAGTCATTCCAATACTCTGGTGGTAATATTCTTTGTGACATCTCTACAGTGGTTCCTTGTCCATTTGTTTTGAATTCCTTTCACAGACTCATCTTTAATAATCTGCATAATCTATCACATTCAGGCATTGCAGCCACTATGAAACTCATTTGTTCTTGTTTATGTACGGCCTAATATGAAACATCATATCAAAATTAGATGAAATCTTGCAACTCTTGATACAGATAAATAATAACCATTAAAGAACCGCTGTGCATGTCTTTCTTCCTAATGTATGTTTTTTGCAAATCCACATATATATTGTAGGCCTATTTCTGCCATCAGAAGGCAGCATGTACCTTTTGACACTAATAGACAGAATTTTCATCTTTCTGGAAACAGAAGCCATATTTATCTTCAATATGAAAACGAAAACTATTTGCAGAGCTATTTTCAATTCATGGAATATTTCATGGCTATTTTCATTCTTTGGCTGCCCATCGGTCATAACAACACACCAAGGTTCTCAAATGAGATCTGCAGTGTTTGCAGATACAAACAGAATGACAATGGCAACCTATTATCCACTGTCAAATGGATTTGTTAAATGATTTCACCGGCATTTAAAATCCTCTCTCAAGGCTCACAAAACCAGTAACTGGACTAAAACACTCCTAGTTGTTCTGCTCAGTATGTGAAAAGCCATTAAAGAGGATCTGCAGACATTTTGGGCAGAACTGGTGTATGGCACAACTCTCAGGTTGCCTAGTGATATGATAACTGCAACTAAGATATCTCCATGTGCCCGGCATAGAATACAACTAAACCCAACAGCTACATCTGGACATTGTCAAGATACATATGACATAAGTTATAATCCAAAATCATGTACACATGTATACTTATGTATCTATCGAGTAAAACCACCGCAATGCCATCCATACTCAGGTCTGCAAAAAGTCCTTTTCAGAATGGAACATAACTTTCCCAACTGAAATAAATGGCCTTAAATCTACCTAGTCTATAGACCATGTAAAACCAACTTATTTGCTTTCAAACTCTGATTTGTGGGAACTGAAACCAGACAGAAATTTAAAAAGCAGTTCAACAAAATAAATCTGATCTAATGAACTCTAAGACACAAATTTTCACAAGATCAAAAAAGCATGTTCACTTCCCAAAGAAACTCGCTTCTTATACTACATTTTTTTTTAATTTGCCTTTTTCACATATTTATTACTATTTCATTTTTATATGTGTGCACTATTACCTTGTCATATGTAGAATCACATTTTGATTTTTCTAATTTTATATCCTCATTTTCTTATTATTTTTTAATAAGAAACAAAACCTGACAACACGGATCTTTTGAAATATTTCATAATTTGATATTGTTCCTTTGAATTGTCATCAAAGGAATTGGGTGGAAAACTCTGCAGTGATAGTGATAAGGAGAGTGCTTTGCGCCCCCCAAGTGTCTGCCGATAAATATGGCAACCCTATGAAGAAGTTTTCGTAGAAGTGCAGAGAGAGAAGAGACACCGGCTGTCAAGAAGTAGGAGGCATATCTTGTCCTGAAATAAAGATGAGTTTTTATTGTGTATGTCTGGTTAAAGCTTTGATTAATGCAGTGAGAATATTTAATGTGATATGGACAATGAGATTCGGGTATGGTGTCTACCTGTCTTAACCTTATTTTCTGGCAGAGGTTCATTTCACGTTACATTATACAAAAGGTACTACAGTTTCACACATAATTTCACTAAATTTTTATACATATACCAAATTCATAACAATATGTTTAGAACAGAAGAGATTTTAGTAAGTTGTAGGTACTATATATCAGTAACAGAAGAAATTTATGATTATGTTGAATCTTAGGGAATGACATTCAAGTTTGTATGCATGAAACTACCAGTGGAAAAGAAAAATGTATTTGATGTTCCTATTTATACCTAATGTATGGATCAGGTGATTTTACCCATAATCTCCAAGTGTTAGCCCTCACATCAGTTATGTTTGGTAAGTTAAACTATTACTTTTCATGCAAAAGCCCTAGGATTTTAGTTCTGACCTTTTTTTAAATAATATATAACACACAGTGCATGATCTCAGTATATACTGTTGAACAGAATTTAATAACCCAGAGAAATTATGGCATCCATATGTGATGGATTAGCATCACAGTATAATATTCTTTATAAAACTTAATTACTTACGAATTTATCAGGTTTTATATTTGCTCAGTATGCAATAATTTAAAATAACCATTAAAGTTCAGAAAGAAATATGAAAATATCAACAGAAAGTGATCAATAGAAAGTTTATGATTACCTGTCAAAATATGTGTATAATGATGAATATCATTAAGTTTTAAACCATCGTACAGTTCTTGAAGCTCATTTGCATTTAGAAGCTGCCCTTTCATATGCTTGTATCCTGTAAATAATTAATAGAATAAAAAATCACATGCATTTTATATAAATTCAGAGTGTCCCAATAAAATGTATACACTCTTTGACATTTCATAACAAATCACATTTTTTGTTCTTTTTTCAGGTGTGACTGCTTAAAATAATGACTGCAATAAGATTTGAGGAAAGAAAATTCTTTCTGAAGTGCTACTGGAAGACAGAGAAAACAAGTGAAGTACAAAGACGGTTTAGAATGGAGTTTCAATGAGATGCACCAACAAGACTCACAATTTCTCGTTTGCGGGATAAGTTTGAGGAAGAAGGAACTGTTAAGGATGTCTATATAAATCACTCTGAAAGACTACGATCATCCACCAGCAAAGAGAAGTCATCGAAAGATTTCAGCAATTACCAAGAAAATCTGTTCGGCAAACAGCTCTTGAGACAGGAGTTCCAAAATCGAGTGTCCATCACATTTTGAAGCATCCCCAATGGAGGAGTTTTATTCCTAGAAACCTAGTACATGCTCTCAAGAAAGTTGATTCTGACAGAAGATTTGAATTTTGTGAGTGGTACCAAGAAAAATTTGCAGTATAAGATTGTTTGGAGTGATGAGGCTACGTTCAAATTGAATGGTTCAGTTAATCGTCACAATTGCACTTACTGGGCACCTAACGATCCTCATATGACAGTGGAACATCATGTGAACTTACCAGGGATTACAATGTGGTGTGGTTTGTCAGCATTTGGTTTGATTGGACCTTTCTTTTTTGATGCTACAGTGAATGGTGCAAATTACCTTAACTTGCTACGAGAATCCACTACACCAAGCATCCAAGAATTGTTTAGGAATGAAAAATGGTACTTCCAGTAGGATGGAGCACCTCCTCACTATCATTGTCACATACGGGTCTATCTCAATAGTCACCTGCCAAACAGATGAGTAGGACGAAGAGGAAGTATCGAGTACCCTCCACACTCACCGGATTTGACCCCATGAATTTTTTTCTGTGGGGGCATGTTAAACACAATATTTACACTGCAGGACCAGCTACAATGAATGAGTTAAGAGCAGCCATTGAAACAGAATGTGCCACAACACCAACTGAAATTATTAGGAATGTTTTGGATTCACTGAGTGTTATCAGCTGTGCATAGACCACAATGGCCAACAATTTGGAATACTTTCGATAATTGCCTGGTTTCTACATTTGTTCACATTACTTTCATTTTTTTAACTCTTCCGTATTATAATAATTGTTAACATTATTGTCATTTAAAGAGTGTATACATTTTATTGGCAAATCTGTATGAAAAAAACCCCTCATAATGCACACAAATACTCTCATATATAACCAAACACAATCAATACATAAAAAATGAAATTTGTTTGCTTTTAAAAACTGCATGTATAAAAGCTTTTTTAAAAGGGTAAATTAAAAATTCGCAAAATTTGAAAACTTATGTTTTTAATCTTTTAAGAAAAGATTTCAGATACAAATTATTTATTTAGATATTTTATGATTACACACACTAAAAATTTGCGAAAATGCTTTAAGGAAATGCACCATGACCATGTCACCAAAATGTATTTATGTGGCAACCTAGGTATGGTCCATATATTTTTACCAATATGGTTTCAGATTATAATCCCTCCTATTAAAATTTCAGTAGACTGCATGTATGACACACAAGGGACACGTTTTTGGGAATAGCATTTTTTGCGTGAAACATTACTTTATAGGTATTAGTCATGTGGATCATTAAGACAGGTGAAGAAAAATGCAATTCTGAATTGCCATATGATTTTACTGAGAAGGAAAATGGTTTTTACACTAAATAAAATATTTAAAGAAATCAATATGAGATTTCAACAACAATATACTTTTGCTGCACCTTCTTTATTTCATCAAAACTTTGGTTAGCCTATATTTAAGGGTGCCCTTGGACTATCGCCAAGTTGTTGTTTCATTTATGATAACCTGAGTAATTGAATATTATGGAAAACCTATTATGATGTGATTGTTTGCGTGATTTTGGCAAATTTGACTGATGGGAAAAGATTTGTAAGAGCTTGTTTGTGTGTTGGACGCCAGTTAGGAAGTACGTTGCGTACTGTGTGCTTTGCATCGCAAAATAGCTGCTGGTGGTAAACTGGGTGTTTCGTGATATAGAATGAGAGAGCGGAAAGTTTTTTTCCTTCTTTTTTGAGGACAGAAGAAAAGAAACTCTGTTTTATGTTATTCAACAGAATAATAAGTCTTCTGTTTTTATGAAGGAGATGTGTATGGTTGAATGTAAAGATCGTTCAGATGGCTTTGTTGCAAGAAAGGTTCAAATGCTCACCATATAAAGTGTTTCACTAGAAAGGGAACATGGTTTGAGGAAAGTTTTTGTATGCTGTTAAGGAATTTTGTGTGCCACAGACTGAAGACGCAGAAATTTCTAAATAAGATAAGTGGTTATTTCTTTTGTGTAGTGCTTAGATGCTATAAGATGAATTTCCTTTTCTATGATATTTCATTGTTTGATTTAAAACATAGTTTATTGGGATTATATATTATTTATTTGGCCCTAGCATAAAATTGGGTGCTCCTTTGACCTTTTAAGTGAAAACAGATCGATGTGTACATGGACAAAGTCAAGGGAGTGTGCAATACCGAGTTTCTGCAATTCTCTGACATTTTTTAAAGTGAAAGTAGGTCAATGTGTACATGGATACCAAGTTTGTGCAATTCTTTGACTTGACTTACTTTGGCTTTGTGTAGCAGCGATTTTTGCCGCAAAAGGCAAAAATCGCTGCTACACAAAGCCAAAATAACAAGTCGACTATGCACCTCCCAAATCCAGGACAAAAATTTTTCATTCATTTAAAACAACATATGCACTCATATCATTTATACAAAAAATTTTATGATTCCTTAAAACTAATTACCCATTACAACTTGAGACATATTTTATAACTAATGAAAAATTTGGATGTAACCATAAGTCTGAATTAGCAATCGATAAATTTGCATAATACAAAGCTTAAAAGAGCTATGTACTTTAATTGGGGAAAGGCTGGTTCAAACAGATTAATTCTACCAAGCTGGCATTCTTAGATGACACAGGTAATTGCAGCACTATTTATTTCTTAGTGATGAAAATACTACGGCTCTCACTATCATATTAAAATATGATTTCTCTACAGAATTTTCCTGTAACAGTGATAACAGAAAAGGGTACAAAAGTTATTTTAAGCAGACACATTCTAATGCCTGCAACTCAGCAACTACTGCTAATAATACATGAAATATATTAATTACCATGACTCACTTGAACATGAATTCTCATAGGTGGGACACCAGGTATTTCTGAACCTTCTTAAAGTTGCTTTCTTTCTACCATTTCACTGTGCCAAATGGTGCACATGTGCAGATCAGCAACTATGTTTCTCACCAAGGCTACAATAAGAAAGTACCTTTTTTCTTTGTAACTATGCATTAAATTAATTCTGCTCAGTAAAATTCTAATTACTTGTTATAAAGCATCTTTTTGTCTTTTGTTTTTCAATTTCTTAAGTACTAAATATGTTCCACACGGTGATTCAGTACACATCCTTTACAGTTTGCAAAGTTTTTCTTCAGGTTGACTTTTCCATGGATAAAACCTGCTTCTTATAGTTTAGACTTGTAAACTTTCAAATGATCTAAATAAACTGCATCTTCCTTAATGTCCTTCTAAATTTTCTACATTAGAATAGAACTTCTATTAGGAATAATGATGAGGAAACTTTCGCTCACCTCTTAATAAAAACCACCAAAAATTCGATTGCTGTGGAAATACATATCCTACATTATTTTTCCTTTTCAGAAATATGCTTTCTTCAACAAACTATTCTAGACCATCTACCTTTTTTATACTCATCTCTCCATTTCAGCAGTGGTTCTCACTAACAATTATTCTAGCTCATAATTGTTTTACTAAACCATATTTAAGTTCTTTACATAATTCACATTAATTTCTTACATTTCTTTCTTAGATAAATAAAGCACATAACTATTATAAATGAAATTCAATTGCCTTCAAAAGAATTACCATATTCCCATATACTGACTGCATTTATCACATCAAATTTTCAAAATATGTTATATATTATTTTATCAGAAGGTATTTATCAAAACATCTAATAATATCTCATACTCCAATAATAAATGTACAGCATTCTTCATATAGTACGACAACTTGCACAGTCTTATATCAAAGGGAAACACAGTAAAATAACACTGGAAAATGTGATCCTATGGCTATGTTGTGAAATAATAGTTGCATTCATGTTTATAACAAAGCAATTGAAAATAGCGCTGCAGGTTTGCAAGAACACTGCATTACTGAAGCACTGAACCTTAATGAATGCATTCAATTCAAGATGTAATCAATATATTAAGAACTGAGATGCTTTCATACAAAACATACTGAGGAAAATAGACTTTTGTTGGCATTAGATGTAATATAAGCCATAAAATATTTATGCAAGCGACTACACAACCAACCTATTCATAAAAAGGAGACATAAAATTTGCATTTAGTTGTTTTAGGCAATCAGCTGAAGCCAGAAGCAGTCTGATAAATTTTCTCTATACCATTACCATTGCAAATTACATAGAAGACAATTTAATATCTGTTATTCAAATTCTAAATTTACATTCAACTTTTATAAAAAGAAATACTTTATGTTAGCAAAACAGTGAAATATAAATTAGTAATTAATTAAATCTAAATTAAAAGAAAAACACTATTTTTTATCTTTTTTGTAAGAAATAAGAAAACATTAAAATCGATCCATCAGAATTTGTTTAAATATTTCACTGTACAAAATATTTCTTTACGTTTAAAAGTTTACCTGTATGATTGGATAGCTGAACAGAATTTATGTTATCCACTTCAAATCCTAATAACTGCAAATAAAAAAAAAAGTTTTCTGTACATTTTTGTATTACAGAAAATATACACATACACAATATAAGATAATAAACTAACTTGCAATGGAAAGCAGGCACTTTTGTTCCCTACATATCCTGAAACTACATGGCTTTGAACAGATAAAACCCTGAAATTTGATGTGCTGTTCATTATTAATAAATTATAAATTTCTAAAAATTTTAGTAAAACGGATAAAACTGCAAATACGCTTGCTTGTCCGGTCTAGAGGTTATTTCACGTGTCTGTATCTTAGCAAGGCAAAAGCGAAAATGAAAGTGTCAGAGGTTACTACCAAAGAACCTCTATGTACATATTCTTTGGTTACTACTTTGTTTATAGTTTATCAGTTTCTAGAATTTTTTGTTCTTGATAAATTTAATAGTTTTCATGATATTGTAAATAATATAAAGGCCAAAAAATTGCGCAATGATTACACTTTTATTTTAGCATTAAAGCCGGGTTACAGTAAAAATATTTGGATTGATGAAATTCTTAACGCAAAAATGTAACTTTAACTTATGCAATTGGAATTCTACCCTCTTATTCTTTCATATTATAACCAGTTTATTATGTTAACGAGAAATGAAAAAATCATTCCTCTTTCTCATAAAACTTTCCCTGCCAAAATTTGCAATTTTCCTTTGAATTGCAAAAATTAAATATTACTTTGAACTTAAATTTTTCTTAATTTTTCAGATAGATTTTAATATATTTAAGAATTAATTTTAATGCATTGATTAACCAGCGTTATGATCAGTTCGTATGCTCCTTTTTAATCCAATCATATAACTTTATGGTATGAGGTAGGCTGAAAGGCTTTCTGTTGCCATGGCAACCGTAATATCTATGTTTGTTTATTAATGTGGGTCCCAGGCGGTGTGAGAATTTTCTGTTTATGCGTATTTTAAGTAATTATAACACGTGTTTTTTATAGTTTAGGAAACTAAAGTAGTAGAAAATGTTATTATGGTAGAAGTAAAATGCTGTAGAGTAAACCTGCAGAATAATTTCTGTTATGTGGTAAAAGAAATTGGTACGTGTCAAAATTTGAAGAAAATGTAATATTACTGTAATAATGATTTATTTCAAATTTTAGAAATTGATGAAATGATCATTGAATGCTATTCATAGTAACTTGATATTCTTTTAATTTTTGTTTTTTCATTTTTCTTTTTATGTTTCAGGCATATGATTAGTCGTTTTAAGAATGTCGCTATTTAAAGCTTGTGACTGGTGGAGTACAATGTGTGGATCTGATGAAGTGTTTGACAAAGGATGTCTTGTTGTGGGCAATATTGACAACAGCGTGGATAAATCTGGTCAGTTACCAATTGAATTATATTTATACTGAAATATTAAGATATATGTTAACATATTTTAAAGTTTTTATTTTGTGTTAATTTAAAAATATTTTTCATTTGTAGCTTGATTATTAATATGATATTGTGCCCTAATAATTTCTTTTTGTAGCATTCTAAAAAAAGAACAAACTCTCTAGTAACAAGCAGTCTGAATTAAACATCTTTGTTACTTTAATTATTCTGTAGACAGGAATAAATTTTTGTTATGTTAATTAAATATCTGAAAACTTTTAGAATTATGAAATGAAGACTGATTCAGTTTAATGTTAATATTCTCATAATACTTAGTATGGAAAAAGTTACAAATATTTGTTTTGGATTTCTTTTCTTTATTAAACATAGTAATTGGAGTGCTAGTAAATTTTCATATTAACATTTCTTGAAAAGGCAGAATGTGTAAATTATTTAAGCAAATATCAAGTATAAGTATTAAAACAATTTAATTGTATTTTTATGATAAACTAATACTAATAGTTAATGTTTATTTACATTTCTGTTGCATTTATCTTTAAAACAAATGTTTTGGGGAGCTTGTGAACTAGTTTAACATTTTAATGAATATTACACCAATCAAACTACCCTATGAACAAACAACACTATGCTTAAAATTATTGAGTACTGAAGTACAGATAGCTATCATATGCTTTTCTTCATTATTAACCAATTAATTACCTATACTTCTGGAATTGCTTTAATTTTTTAAATAAAAATGAGAGAATTTAAAATTAATACCAGCTGATTTAACAACAAAAGTTATTTCTTGAAATAAATACTCAGAACGGTTAGTCTATATTTTAAGGTACCACTTGGATTATTGCCAAGTTGTTGTTTCATTTATGGTATCCTGAGCAGTTAAATGTTATTAAAACCTTATTATGACATGATTCGTTGCATAATTGTGGTGAATTTGACTGGTGGGAAAATATTTGTAAGGGCTTATTTATGTGTTGGATGTAAGTTAGGAAGTATGTTGCTTATTTTGTGCTTTACACCTTGAAATGCCTGCTGATATAGGATGATTGACATGAAGTTTCTGTACACTTTAAAATGACTGTGAAAGAAAACATTAATTGACTGGTATATAAATTAAGATTTAAATGTCTTCATTTACCGCTTGGCAAATTACACAGTGAGATTTAAGGAGTTGAAAACCAGAGCTCATATCAGCACTATGGAAGGCATGTGGGGTGTAATAAAAAATTTTTTGAAAGAAATGTCATCTACAATCTGGCAGTATGGAGAAAATTTTTCATTTTTACTTCTGGGAATTTATGTGGCAGCAGCAATATATATTTTCTAGTTTAGATAATTTTAAATAGTTTTTGGATGCTGTTAAGGAATTCTGTGTGTCTCGCATACAGAAGGAACAGAAAATTTTTAAATAAGGTAAGTTGATATTTCCTTTTTGTATTACGTAGATTGCATAGTGTGTGTTTCCTTTCTTATGTTATTTCCTTGTTTGATTTAAAATGCAGCTTATTGAGATTATATATTTTTTGGTTTAATTATGTTTCATTGTATTATATTTTGGATGCCATTTTACTGGAGAGAATGTTAGATATAAACAGGAATGGAGCCAAAAACATCGCTAATTTTCCCTAAGGGAGATCCTGAAATATATTTAAATCCTCGGAACCATTTTATTTGTTATACAGTATGCTATCAGTTCCTTAATTAAAATTTTAGCTTAAAACTTGTGAGGCAACTCATATTTTAAACTTAAAATTATATAATAGATGAAAGTGTTTATTTGTTGTGCATATATGTGTATGTGTTGTATCTTATCAAATTCATTCATGTTAGAAGAAATTAGCAATAATTTTCCTCTTATATTTAACTTTTTTATTATTTTATTTACTAATTTCTTAATTTGTTACCAGTATATTATTCTGTATACTTAATGCATATACAAAACAGTTTTAGATAACTAATTGGAAGTGATTTGAAATATTTCCTTGATTATTTTGAAGTAATTACTTGTATTAAGAAAATAGCATTTGAATTTTTACTTATTTAATTGTTTGGGTTCTTTATGCAAAATCTAAGAAATTCGTATAAAAACCAGTAAATATGTCATATTGTTTACAATGTGATAGTTTTCATAAGGATTTTTCAGACTGGAGATTTCCTTGTTATATTATGAATCATCTTTGTTGTCTGTATGTATCAAAATGACATATGACTTCATTCATTTGGCACTTTAATATTTACATATCCCAGTTTAGAGCTGTATTTATTGGCTGTTACTAATTTCATCACAAGTACTGCATCTGTATCTCTCTTAACCCTCTGAGTGCGGCAGGTTTTTTTTAATGTGTCAAGATATGTATTTAAACAACATTTATTACCTAAATTTGTATAATTACTTATATTAGTCTCTATTTTCATAAACTTATATTCATTAAGATGACATTTACTTTATTAAAGGAATAAGAAAGCAAAATATCTTAAATTATAAGCTAAATATAGACCAAGTAACAAAAAGTTCTCATGACTAGATAAAACCAATCATGCTGCTCAGAGGGTTAAACAAGTATTATTTTTTGAATCACCATCATCGTTATTATTATTTAGCAAATTTAAAATATTATACAGGGTATTTGCAAATGAATGGTGCGGGGTTTAAAAAATTAGCGATGAATCAGTGTATTGCTTTACCCATGTAAAAGTTTCTTATGTGCTATCTGTTGTTTACTTGTCATGCTTTACTGTGCAGCCACAGCATCAGTTTCCAAGATGGCACAACAATAGGAAAGGACTTTCTGTGCACTCTGTTTTGAGGTGTCCAGATCTGTGGTTTCAGTGCAAAGGGAGTTTTGTGCACATTTTCTATGCAAGGTCCCATGAGAAAATGCTCAGCCCATTTTTCTTCAAACAAGAAACTGTGATCAGTGACTCATTTCTAGGCATGTTGGAAACTTAGTTGTTACTCTAACTGAACACCAATTATGATGATTAAATTGTACAATTGGACCGTGCTATGTCCCATTTTCATAGAAATGTACAAGAGCTTTTTAATCATGTTCTGACTGACTGACTGTCAGGTATTGCCAGTGATGCAGTCCTAAGGACTGCGTGTCCGGCTCAATCAAATAGCCATTACGGCAGCATCACCATGTGTCAGTCTTTGCATAAACCAGGCTAGGAGGTGGCAACAAGGGGGGACCAACATCACAGGTCAGACAAACCAAGGATCGTGGACAGGATGGAGCAAGGCATGTTGTCATTATAAGAGATTTCATACAGTAAACAATGAAATAAGCAAATGCAACATAAGCAAGATAATAATATAAAGCAAAATTTGATAGTACAGAAAATGAGCTATATACAATATCAGGTGGGGAAATTTGAGTCACAGAGGTGAGCGGCTAGCGGGCGAAGATCCCTGTCCTCGGCCAAAATCTCATAATTGAAAGTACGAAAAATGTTCATGTGATCACACATCCGTGCCTTATCGTAGAATTTACTATTGATTTTCCTAATATACTCCTCCAGTGTGTCTATCTTTAAATCATGGTGTAGCGTTATATTGCTCACGTATATATGTGCATTTGTAATCGTGCGAAACACTTTGTTTTGAAGAATTTGCAGTTTTGCCATTTCTTGTTTTCGTATAGCTGACCAGGCCAGCGAAGCATAAGTTAGAATTGGTCTCACAATGGCGATATAAATTAGTCTTTTCCTTCGGAGGTCAAGCTTAGAATACTTACCGAGCAGTGGCCTTGATACAGTTAAGCACTTCCTACGCACATGCATGACATGTTCACTCCAAGTTAATTGCTCTTTAATTATAACACCAAGATAAGTGGCCTTTTGCACAATCGGCACTGTTTCTTTAAAGAAAGTGATATCTTCGCGTACTGGTGTTTTCCTGTGTTTTCTGCGCACTATTAATAGATTGGACTTTTGAGCATTTATTTTAATCCTCCAGTTTGTACACCACTCCTCTATGGACGGGATAAAGCTCTGTAGTTTTCGTATTGCATGATTTGCATTTGCGGATTTCACGGCTAAAGCCGTGTCATCCGCATAGCGTCCAAGATAGAAATTATTGCTATCAAGCTGAGATTTGGGGAAGTCGACCACATACATCAGATATAAAATTGGCCCTAAAATCGATCCCTGTGGGACCCCAGCATTTATATTGCCGACTCTTGAGTGGTCTTTGCCGATAGCCACCGTGAAAGTCAGGTTCTGAATAAAAGAAGCAATCAGTAGTATGATTTCCCTTTCCAGCTTGAGATGGATCAATTTGTAGATAAGCCCCTCATACCAGACACGGTCAAAGTTAATCATGTTCTTTGCCAACGTTGTATTATATATGCTGAAACAGCAGATAACAACCCTTCTCCCCTGGCCCCCCCATTTGCTGGATTTACACCATGTGATTTCTTTTGCGAGTTTGTTAAAGACTGAGTTTATGTACCACCAATGCATGTGTCTCTTGAGGAAGTTTGTGGTTAGATAAAGGATACACTGCAGACCATCACTGTTGACATGCTACACCAAGTATGGGAAGAATTTGATTACCATGTAGATGTGTATTGTGGGATCAAGGGGGCACATGTTGAAGAATTGTGATTAATGTATTAGAAACTTGGGCAATTGCTGCTGCTTATAGTGTAAGGTTTGCCCATATAACATATTACATTGATTTATTATTAATTTTTAAAACAGCACCATTCATTTATTAATGCCCTGTACTTCAAAAGAGAAAATTTATTACTGTTAGCTTTCTTGAGTTAGAAAATTCTACTCTTTGTTATGCAATTAAAATGTAGAATCAATTTATTTATAATTGTTTTCCTAAAGATCTTCCACATGATTAGCAATTTCTTTGCCAGGATCATTTGTGCAAGGTAAATCGATTGCCAAATTAATGTATTGGGTTATCTCATAAATAATGCAGTTTTATCAATTTAACTCTAAAATTCAGTGAGGAACAGAGTAAACTATCTGCATTAACCTCCTGTAGAAATGGGTAGCAAATTTACATGTTCTTATTCTTGATGCAAGTTTGCACTTGTTCTTAGTTCAAGAGGGTGGCTTAATGACAAATTTTTTCAAAGCTAAATGGAAGTGACAAAGGAGTGTGTCCATAAAATTTGTTTCATAAGTTGAATTAATTATTTATAAATTGGAATATTACTGCAATATATGGGGTTAGACAATAAACATAAGCCAATATTAACAGTAGTTTCAGAAATTAAGCCAGAAACTACAGCCTAGGAGATGAGTCTGTACCTGGATCATCTGTAGAGCTTGATGAAGACATCCTGCAAACCATATCCCATTGTATGACAAATTCCCATCATAACTGAAGAAACTTACTGAGGATAAGGGAGCATATATTTTAGATTAAAAAATAATTTTTTAATCTAATCTTGATAAACTAAAAGTATAAAAAAACTGCATTATTTATGGAATGATCCAATAATACAAGGTGAAACATGATGTTTTATCACTGGATCCTTCATATAAATAACAGAATTTGTGTCTGTTAAAGAAAAATAGGCTGCAAAACTGATGTGTAATATCATACTGAAATGCTGGCTATGAATTAGACAAAGGGTTAAGGAAATTCGCCTTGAAAAAATTTCACTCCAAAGCTATCACCAACTTAAATTACTTCTATCTGCTCTTTAGGCAATTCGTATGAAACATTATTTTTCTTTAGATAGTATTAATCACTTGTTATTGATTTTTAGCACTAAATTATTTAAGTAATTTTTAATTTCTGTATATTACATTTTTAGACAAACTCATCACAGGAAGTTACAGTGGTGTTTTACGAATTTTTAAACCACAACCTCTAAAACAAGAAGATGGAACTTATTCTCCATTCCGTCCAGATGATTTGCTTTTAGAAGCTCAACTTTCATCCCCAATAATTCATCTAGGAATTGGCATTTTAGCATCGTGAGGAAAAATATTGTTTTTATTCTTTAATTATTTACCTTGAACTATATTATGTCTTAAAATGTCAGTTGTAAACATTTTTTCAGGTATATTTCAGGTAGTTTTGTGCATTTTAATATATTTTGCACATTCAATATTTTTTATTAAATTAACTCTAATCCATTCATTTTTATGTTTGATATTTCTAGCATCATCTTTAACATATAAGCAGGATTGCCCCTTGTAATATATGAGTTTGAATAGGGCAATTGTACTAATACGAAAATTGTTTTGAATAAATTTATTGGAAAATTTTCAGTACTTAAAAGTTATTTGAAAAATATTTAGCAGGCAAGCCTCATAGCTGAGAAAAAAAGAAAAAAAAAAAAAACATCAGTAGCCAAGCAGCAAAATAGCTGAATACTGGTAGTTAGATCCAGATTCAAACTTCTGTGAGTGGGCTAGTTGCATTGGAGTTTTTGTGGTTTTTCTTCATGTGAAACATGAATATGAGCCAGTTCCCCTTAAAAAGGCATACTGTTGTGATTTCTCATATCACAAATAATCTCAATCCTAATAATCCATAGCTGACAAGGTTACATGCTGCAGTACAATAATAATGTTTGTATTTAACTGTTGGTTAAATAAATGAAGGGGAATATAATTTTTGTAATATTAATATCCATATAACAATCATCCACTCTGCATAAGACTGAAGCTGGTACTTTGTGTCAGTTATTCACGTCTGGCATTAACTGCATAAACAGGCTTCATGCATTGGGTTGATGCGTTTGTTTGGCCACAGATTTAGACATTGTTCACAATTGTATATACGTAATTGTGGCAAATATGCCCACTGCCCCAGTTTTCATGAAGAGCATCCCAGACATATAATCCAAGGATTTTGTGTGCCTTTTCTCTTGCCACAGTCCTATCAAAAATGATTTGGATGAATTTTTAGTACTCTTTCTCCACAAAGACTACTATCACAGACATCCATGACTGATTCAAAATTTGATTCCTAGGATACCTTGAAAGAAATCTCCGTTCCCTAACAACACTGTTCAGGTACCAAGCAGTTTTGTTCAAAAGTTCATGGTTAATTTTTCATAATTATTTTTCGGCTATAAAATGGTAGCAAACAGCAACATTTCACTATAGTTTCTAAAAGTCACTTATTTATGATAAGGACTAATATTCTTAACCTTGTAGAGTCATTAGGTATTTTTTGAAAGCAGGAGACATAAAAAATTAGCAATGCCCTTGCCAGGACTTGAACCACAGACCTCTCGAATACATGTCAAGCATGCTGACCACTACACCACGAAGCATGTGAAGAAGGCAGGAGAAATATGTTATATACTCCCCTTTTTAAAGGGCAATTCAAGATCAGGGGACCCAATCGCCAAATCCTGATGGTGGAGAATCATCATCCACCACTTTTTTAGTTCGGGCACCACTTCTAGAGTCATTAAGTATCTTTTTGAAAGCAGAAGACGAAAAATGAGCAATGTCCTCACCAGACTTGAACCACGGACCTCTTGAATATGCGTCGAGTGTGCTGACCACTACACCACGAAGGCATGCAAAGAAGATGGGAGAAATACGTTATAACTTTAGAACAATAAATGGTGAAATACAATGCATTTTAGTATAACTTTATGATTAATGTCTTTATGATGTAATACACTCAGAATTTGTGCATAAAAATGGATTAATATCAAATAAAAACATTATCTATTATTATATATTGGACTAATAACATTTATTTATGGATTTTAACCCAAATTTGATTTAATATTTCATGCAAGTTTCTCTTGAACTCTAGAAAATTACACACACACACACACATATATATATATATATATATAGAGAGAGAGAGAAATACAACATAAAAACCAGCTCAAAACCTAATTACATGGTAAAAGCAGCAGGTGGTAATAATTCAAAATAAATTAAAACATAATACATTTAAATTTTATCTCATATTCATTTCAGAATAAATATATGCAAAAACCAAATACTAGAAGTACAGTGGCAAACTGAAAGAAAAGAGAGCAAAACAGGCCAAAAACAAAAGTAAAATAAAAAAGTTACATCTTTTACTGTATTGCCATCAGGGGGTTAGAGCAACAAAAGATATAAATAAATCAGTCTGTCTCTGAACCATTAAAGACACAAATTAAAGTTTAAGACTTAAAATAATCTCAGAAGCACTCTGACTCATAAAGACAGAGATTACTTTGATTGCTTTTCTGAAATTATTTTCAGTTTTAAACTTTAATGTGTATCTTTATTGGTTCAAAAACATTCAGATTTATTTACTTCTCTCATTGCATGAGCTCCCAGACGAGGAAAGATATTGAAATTTATTTTTTGGACATTAAATTTATAAGGCGAAAGAATTAAATTTTTGCCACAAAAGTGTAGCAGTGTATTAAACTTTTACTTAGATAATATCAACATAAAAGTTCATAAAACATTAAACTATGTAAAGCTGACAAGCTGGCATTGTTTCACTAAATAAGTATCATTCTGAGATAAATAAAATTCTGCAGTAATTTAAGGTACAGTTTTCTGAATTTCTCATCATATAATATTTAATATTGTATTGTTGGCCATAAAATCTGAAAATGAAGTAAATTTATGAGATAAAAGAGTTAAACTGAGGCTATAAAAAGTATCCCTTAGCAATATTGATGATACAAATTAAAAGAAAAAAAAAATTCGAAGCTGGAATTCTTTCGCTAAATAGATTTATCTGAGTGTTCTGGGTATAAGCTTAATTGCATGCCTGAAAAGGATGAAAGCATAGTGTGTTACAAAATGGACACATAAATTATATGTATGTTTAATGATCCGAGTTTAAAAAGAAATTCACATTTTTCTCAGAAGAGGAATAAAATATTTATGCTGTATCACAGTTGTTCTTAAACAGATGTTTTCTTAGCTATCCTTTCCGATGCTTAATACATATTCACAAAATTATATTGCTCTCAGGTACTTGTTTATTTATTTTTTACTGTTTTTTTTTTCTTTTAGGTCATCTGAAATGCTTCAATTAGTAGTTCTTCATCCATTCAAACTATCAGTCTATTCAGTTACAGGTAAAAAAAAGAGTTTTGATATATTTTTTTGTATATTTTTTATATTTTATGCATAAATATCTATTATTTAAAAAGTTTTTGTAGTAATAAATAAAACTTAGTGTGTCAAGAATCAAAACCCTCTATTTTCCATTTATATATTATTGCAGTGATGTTATCTGCTTGTATAAATTGTGATTCAAGCTTGGTAGCTAGTGATTAGTCATTAGTCATTTCAGGATGTGACTAGTTACTTCTAGATTCAGCCATATAAACTAGCCATGCTTGAAGTATATACAGTATTCTCATGTGTATAAGCCAAACCCTTGATTTTTACCTCTAATTAAAAAAATGTATTCTCGAGAATAAGCTGCAAATAGCCTTTCTACCATCTGCAATGTTTGTTTCATTTAGGAGATATGAAAGCAGCTTCAGATACAATAAAACATCATCTTCTAACTGCAGATACTTAGCTGCTTTTCCATAAAACAGTTTTTTTCTTGCAACTTCTTCCTTGAAATTCATTCTTCTGCTTTTCCCACTATTAAATATTGGATTCATCAAAATCAAAATGACATGCTGCAGCTTGGTTCCCATTCTCCTCAGAGAATCGGATAACTTGCAGTTTAAAATGACCATTGTACTGAAGTATTTTCCTTCAACTGATCTGCAACCATAACTTAACTTGTACAGTTATATGTAACATTCATCAGGCATTAATGGATTTTATACTCAATCCTTAAATATGTGCTGTGTAGCCACATGTTTGTATGTACCTATTTCTAACCATTTGCATACATAAGCAGAATTCATGATTTTTGTCTCCTTTTTTGTGAGAAAAGAAAATGGGGCCCATACACGAGAGAACATAGTAATTTATTAGTACTTTAGTTTTCACTGGTTATTCTGTGCAGGAATTAGAACTGCCTGACCAGAATCAAAGATGGCCTTGTCACTAATGATGGGGCAGTTGGTCAACTGGTATTTTAGTACGTCGGCTGTAGATCTGTGTCCTAATTTTGATAAAGAAAGCTGTGTTCCAGTTTTGATAAAGAAAACCTCAAGAGATGTATCTATCCTCCCCCCATCACCAACCTCTTGTGAGGATTTTTGCCTCAATAATATTTTAAGTACCCCCATGCCACAAATACACTGCACACTTACAAATGTCCATGCCTTCTCTAGAATTTGAAACCAGGCCCAAGGCTATGGTATCTGGCTTCCCTATCACCATGTCAACAGAGAGCAATTCCATGTAGATGGTAATTTTATCAAATTACTAGACTTTAGGCCTTGACTGTAACATATATATATATATATAGCTTTAAATTTGTGATGGCCTAAAGTCTTCTTATTAATTCAGTAATTTCTTTTTCTAATTCCAAAAAAAAAATTAATAATAAGATAATATTTTATGCTATATGTCATATATGAAATAATGGTTTAAAAGCCCTAATTGCATATTTTTCTTGCGTGAAGATGCTATTTGTAAGTTTTGAAACCTTTAATAAGTGCTTCTTATGTTCCCTGCTTTAAATCAATGTGTTATTTTTGTGTGTATCTTGCTGTTATTATTTTTGCTCACGTATTGTTATGCATGCTTCATTAAAAAGGAACTGAAAAGTCCAGTATAGCCTCATTATTAGGAAAATTCTTTGCCGCCACAACATCTGTTACACACAGTGAGTTATTTCCTTTTTTATTCATGATTGACACACATTTTTCATTAAGACAACACAAGCCAAATGCACATTGTAGTGCCTTGTTCCTGAAGAATATTTTACATCAATGTTGATACACTTATAAAATGTAATTTTTGGAGATATCAAGCAGTAGAAGTTAGTTGCCAGATGCAAAGTGATGAAACATTCAAAAGAGTGTAGAAGAGAAAGTTAAAAAGTTTCAGCTCTCAAAAAAGTTATGGAGAAAAAAAAAAAAAAAAAAAAAAAAAAAAAAAAAGCATAATGTAGATTAATTTTGAAATGTCACACTTTAGATTGATATATTGTAAATAGTTAGTATTTTTAGGATAGAAAAGGGGAAGTACTCAGATTAAATGAAGAATAAAAGGTATTATTGACAATTTAAAATTTTTAAGTTTTCTTTACATAATTTTTTCATTCACATGCAAAAGGCTTTTTCTTTTTTCTTTTTTTTTTGGGGGGGGGAGGGAGAGAATATGAGAAAGCAAACCATTAACTTTAATTTTGCAGTAGCCCCTGTATTTATTTTAATTTTATTATTTTCTTAAATTTATTTATTTTAATTTTGGTACTTTCCCTTTCTGTCCTAACAATAGTAACTATTTATAACACATCAATCTAAGCTTATTCATTTTATAAGATCCTATATAATGTGGCAATGCAGATATCTTTTATACAGTCAGTTTAAAGACTTCAGTTAAAACCAAGACTTTTTGGATTCCTCTGCCACACTTCCTTCAGAATGCATCACTTTTTGGTCTGCTTTGAATCTGGCAATTTGCTGTCTTCAAAAAATGTGTCTTACAGGTCCATCAGAACTGATATAAAAATTCTTTAAGAACAAGGCACTATTATGTCCATTTGACTTGTGTTGGCTTAATGAAAATTTTGTGTTAACTACGAATAAAAAGGATATAATTGAATTTGGCCATACCTGCAAATTTTTCTTCTTCATGTACTCATCTAAAACAACATCAACTTACCAAGTTATTAGATATATGTAGATAGATAGAGAGAGAGATGTGTGTGTATGCTATATGCAGTGCTACCTTAAAACCCAAATGTAATCTGCTTCAGAACAAACTCCAAAGACAGTTTTTTTCCTTTTGAAGCAAAGAAACTGGATTAATCTATTCCTGTGTTCCATGAAGTCTCACAATAATTACCCTAAATTTTAAAATAAAATGTTCACAGTTTATAATCTTTGAATTCAGATGTAAATTAATAAAATAAAAAATATAAAAACCTATGTTTGCCTTAAAAAGAATGATGATGGTATGGTGCATATCAAAATTGGTGGAGGAACAAGATTTTTGCTTGGAAGGCAAGTCATCTTCCATAGTAACATCAGGCAACTTCATTTCTGGTGGTTCCAATATCTGCATTCTTGCCTTTTCATGCTCTTTGATAAAAAGAGGAAGAACGCTTTTAAAAGGCTTGGTTGCTGATCATGGAGTTTTTTTACAGCAACTGATCCAAAGTGATCTAATGTTGTCAGTCTTTGAAGCACCTTCCTGCAACACTTTCAGGTCAGAGATTAATCTATGTCAAGTTCATTGTCCTCAAAGACACTTCATTCTGTTTTCTTGATAATTCTTATGCAATGGAAGGTATTACATTTCTTCTTCCAGAACTCTCCAAAGGTCAGATTTGTTTCATTTCAAACTTTAAAACACCTGTTGGATGTTACTAGCTTTAATGTACAATTTTTTAAAATTCAAGATTACCTGCTGGTCTATTTCCTGGCTAAGAAAAGTGATGTTAGGGGACAAATATTTTATCTTGATGAAGTTATGTCCATCCACTAAACCACTAGAAGACATGCAATAGCTCTAGAAGATTTACAATATTCTAGAGCATTATCTTTCCTAGATAATGCAAAGAGCATTATCTAGGAAAAAGAGAACCTTCATTGGGAGATTTTTCTCCTGAAGCCTTTATTGAAGAAGACACCCCTTATATATCAATTCATTGAAGAACTGATTGGTAACCCATACTTTCACATTTGATCTCCACATAACATTAAGTGGTCCTTCTTGTTTTGTCTCAGTTGAACACTTGGTTTGATTCATACCTTTGTCTGTTTAGAAACTATGTTAAAAACTTTCTCTTATTTCCAAATTAGAACTGACAGCTTCCCAATGCATAACAAGACCATTAATCTTAGTCATTTTCTTAAAATTCTTGAACCACCACTACTGGCTTTAAACTCCTCTTTTTCAGCACTAATATCACCACACCACATGAATGGAATACAAAGCAACATTCTGGACAAAATATTCTTGCGCAAAATATACTTGAATTTTTTGTTTTGAATCCAAATTATTTGAATTCTGGGTTGTTTGAATAGTGGAAGCAATATTATATGTACCTATATAAATTTTCAAACATGTTCTTGCATAGATACATGAATAATTTTATACGCATGTATGTCTGTATCCATATTTTTCAGTCTCCTCTTGATAGAGGTGAGGTCAGTTTTATAATTTCCATCACCACATCAGCTACTTTGAGAGCTTCTTTATATTTAAAATCATACAAATAGTTAATTTAGTCATTGCAATCTTAGAAGTAAGATCAATCAAATATATACTGCTTACATGCTTAGCGATTAAACTTTTGCTTACTTGAACTGTAGCTGTAAAACTTTTCTCACACTTATTCCTGTCATTATACCTTTTAGGATGCATTGTTATCATTTTAAAAACAAGCACAAAAACATGAAAATAGCAGTGAAAATTGCACAAGATGGTTTAATTTATCAGCTTTCAACGATGACCTGAATGACAAAGTGCATGTATGGGAAAACCTACTCATAAAAACACACAAACATGCTGAATTGATTCAAAAGCAGCATTCAGATTCTGGGGTGGAATTTGCTCAAATATGTTGTTTGAATTCTGGGGTATACTATTATGGTAGTAACCACACTGCGAAAAAAAAAAAGGACAGTTCTATATCTCCCATTTTACTGGACCGATTGAAGAAATTCAAATACAGATAGAATAGTTAGGATATGTATATATATATATATATGCTCTCTCTCTATATATATATAGCATTGTTTTAATATAGGTATTTTGACACAAAATCGAACTTTTTCTGAAATGGCATGCCAATTTTTTTCCATATTTCAATTCTACGACTCAAATTATGCCTAAATATTGAATTTTCTATAATTTGGCATGAATTTTTTTTTAATTTATATTGCCACTTTCTTTTTTTTTTTCAGTTTGTGCCAAGAATAATTCACTTGGTGAACTTATTTTATAGCAACCTATTTTCCTTTCCTCTTTTTTCATTGTACAGGAGCAGAAAAAAGGTCACATTTATTACTTTCAAATAATTTTAACCAAGTGCGTAAACCACATTTGGCATAATTATGACTTGTAACGAATATGCCAAATTTCAAAACATGCCAATATGTAAATTCACGTATATCTTAGGAAATTTTGAATAAAAAGTGTAATTTTTTTGCAAGTGTGCTTAGAAATACATCTACTTTAAGATGATGTCAAAAATTGTATAAGTTATAATGCAAAAAGTTTTTCATAAAATTTATAAAAATTATTTAAAAATGCAAAAATAAAAAATAAATCAGAAAATGTGCGAATTATATTTGAATTAAGCCCAAATTTCGATTTCTAGAAAAAGAAATCAAGTAAATTTAATAAGAAAAAAGAGGTATTAATAAATATATATCAAATTCAATTAACATTGTGGAGCTAAAATTTTGAGAGTTAATTTTTTAAAAACTACTTGTGCGATTTTTACAAAATTTGGCAGTTTGGCATAGTTTGAGTCGTAGAATCAAAATGTGAGAAAA
>KK119978.1:62342-74042 GCA_000611955.2 Stegodyphus mimosarum | reverse complement strand
AAAGAAAAAAAAAAAAAAAAAGAAGCATGTCATTTCAGAAAGTCCGATTTTGTGTCAAAATATCTACATTAGAACACTGCTATATGTAAATCTAATACATATTCTAAGCCGCGCTTTCAAGACATGAAGAAACGCAAGTGGAATTTAGCCAATCGAGCCAGTAAAACAGGAGATATAGAAGTGTCCCTTTTTGTATTTATTTTATTTTATTTTTTATTTTTTTTGGTGCAGTGTACATACCTAAATAAATTCGTAAACATATGGTTGTATAGATATAGGTGTAATTTTAAATGTATGTACCTATGCCAGAATGTGTTTAATAATATAATAATGTATAATTTTCTATGTTATATTATATCTGTATTCATTTTTAAAGAAAAACTGTAATATTTGTTACTTTGTAGTAAAGGAATGATTAAATTTTAATGTGGACAAAAGCATCTCAAATGCAAATTATATAAGCTGCATGTTTCCTTTTGTTTTGGATAGTATCAATGTTGTGTCAAGATACTGGAATTGCCTGCCAATTTTAATAGGATTGTAATCACTATGTAATTTGTTTTTGTAGATGTTCTTTCTAATTTTCTGAACGTTTTTTCCAGCTGTTCAAGGAAGTGTAGAACATGGAACTGAGTCTCGATTGTCTCTTATTTATGAACATAATTTGCAGAGGCATTCATTTTCCCTCATTATTGGCCACTTTGGTGGAATTCAAGGTAAATTTATAAATCATTTTAAAGTACTGAGAGTACATTTACATTCAAAAAATTAAATTACATTTATATCTATAATTATTGTGTTCTTTTAATATATTTCTTCAAAAGTCTTTTAAGAAATTGTGTTAGGAAAGACTTTTAAGAAAAAGACTTTAAAGAAATTGTTTTAAGAAAGTTTATTATGAGACTGAATCAATACCATATAATGCCATATAATTTTAAAATGCATGAAGCACTATTGGATTATGTTAAAATATTAATGGTTGTTTGCTTGTTAGAAAATTAATTAAATGAACAATAAATTAATTAATCAGTATGCTTTAGTTTAGTCAAATTTTGATAATGCATCACTCTCAGGTCAATTAAGAGGGAAAGTATTAAGTGAGGTGAGTCTAAAAGTCAAATGAAATGCAAGATTCAAATTTATCTTTGAGATTCTGTCATCAAGATCATGATTTAATACAAAAATGGAAACGAAATACTTTATTTGCTTATGTGTCATTTTTACTTTGTTATGGAAGGACTATTTAATTCGCTGCATTTAGATCTGAAAATCATTTTCCCTTTTTTCTAGTATACCATAACCATTATCTGTTGTTATTGTGTCTCATCAAGTGTAAATGTTTAGTAATTCTTTTAAAGTTTTTTTTTTCTTCGGTTGGTGGTTTTGTCATTACCTGATTCAAAATTTACTTCTTAAATGTTAACTATTATTTTTGGTATCATATTATCTGCAGAGATAAATAAATCTTTATCTATGTTTATACAAATTCCTGTATTTCCTTCTACCTCTTTTTCTTGATTATCAGATTTTTTAAATAAAATTACTATAGGAATACTATCATCATTTTCAAATTGTTCATTCATTTCTGATTCCTTTTCTTTCACAATATTTGCTGCTTCGAGCATTTTGCTGAATGTCTGCTTTCTGTCAAATCTATCTACATCTTTCTGTCATTTGCAAATATAATAAACAGCATCAAGAGTGAAAACTAAAAGTTTTTCAAAAGTGTCATTCTTCTTTAAGAGTTTTTACTATTACTTAATCAAAAATTTCAATACTTTTTGCTAAAAATTTATTATCACATCTTGATCAAGTGATTGCTGTGGTTTTGTGATTTTAAATGGCACACTTGTTTTAAGTCCTTTGCATTTGATATGGATATGGACAAAGAAATTGTCATCAATAAAGGCAAATTTTTTTATGATTTTTTTTTGTCTAGATATTAAATAATACACCGAGGGTAAAAGAGTAAAATAATTTAAGCTGTGGCATTCCTTCATATTTTATCAATATCCGTCTGGTAAATAAACTTCAGAAAACATAGAAAATAAAGTAAAGAAAGCAATAAAATTTAGAGCTCAGAGTGATATAGAAGGCAGTGTTTTCCTTTGGATGAGGATGAGGAAAATAAGCAGCATTGTTCATAGAACGTGAGTCTTCAAGACTTTGGGAAAGTGATGTAATATCTAGTTCAAAGCTTAATAATATTTTCCTATGTAACTGTTTTAAGTATCAATATTAATATTTTAATTTTTTTATTTCAGTGTTACATCTTTGTATTATTTTTTAATTTGTATAGTGAATTTTTAGTTAAATTCACTGGTTAAATTATTCTATCATTGTATTTTTCATTTTGCTTTAGTTTTAGTGGGATATCTATATAATAAGTTATTTTATTTTATGTATTTATTAATTCATTTTGTAAATTTTGGAAAACGAATGCTAGTTTTAAAGCTTTATTTAAAACTAATTCATTTTCATTAAGTGCTTCATTTACATTTATTAACTAATGCTTTCTTTGCAGGCAAAGATATGATGTGTGTCCAGTCTTTGGATGGAACTTTAAGTTTTTTTGAACAAGAAAGGTTTTCATTTAGTAGATTTCTTCCTAAGAACCTTATTCCTGGACCAATTTCCTACCTGTCAAAAACAGATTCATTTGTTACTATTAATGGATTTTCTGTAGAAAGCTACAGGTACTTTGCAGTACATATCTCTCTGTTTTAAATTTCTCTTTAGAGAAATAATTATGATAAAAATTTTAATAATGTTGAAACTTGCCTTTAGGCAATGAAATGTAACAACCCTTTGTAGCCGGCTAAGGAATTTTATTTATGGGTCAATGGGGTCATAGGCTGTTAAAAGTTTTGCAAGGGCTGCAGAATTTTAGTACTAAGCTTAATTTACCAAAACTCTTCTTTGCTGTATGATTAAGAGCTTAATATTTCTTTTTTTATAAAAATAAATACCTTAATCCATAGTTAAACTTGGAATGACTGTTTAACTTATAAAGTATCTATTATTTCTCAAATTTTAAAGTGGGAAGCTTTCTTTACATATTTAAAATGTCTTTTGAATACTATACAAATTAAAGTATAAGTAGCACATATTCTTTTTTATTGCATCCATTATGTACATAAAAACTGTATTGACAATTTCTCACTCACTACTGTTAAGTATTTCATCAGTATTTTCAGTATTTTTATCTGTCTTTTCTGTTAAAGTGAAAAAATGTCATATTTCAGTCTTATTTTAATTTAGACATTCCACTGTCATGCACAATTAGATTGCTACAGTAAAAAGAAAATGTGCACATGCTTTGAATTCCACTTTCATCCAATTATGTGTTCAGTCACAGCTTCTAGTTTCAGCTTATTAAAATTTAAATTTTTTGCATCTAGTTACACTCTGATTTCTAACACTTTGATTCTGTGGCATATTTTGTTATAGAGGGAAAAAATATGAGATAGGAAGGGTGATATGGAAGTGACACATACTAGAGTGTTTTTAAGTTTTTAGTTTGTTTTAGAAGCATTTATTCATGATTCCTCAAAATGGTAACAGATTAAAAAAGAGTATGTTCTGTAAACATACATATTTACATGCTTCATTATAGATGAGGTATTCATCAGTTAATTTGAAAACAAGACTTGCCATTTGAAAATACTAAATATATCTACTGTCTTTTAAAATAAATTTTATTTCATGATTATCATTAAGATTGGACACATATATGCATTAGTCATCTGCAAAGGGTTAATATTATTTTTATTACCAATCACTTATTATTATTATGTAGATCTTATACTTACACATGCTTTTTAATCACTTAAAGATTTCAAGCCTTAGCTAGTGCAAGTGACTCTGGCAGCGAGAATGAAAATATGAATTTTAAGGGAAAAAAAGTTGCAGTAAGAATTTTGATATGCATTAAAATTTTTACTCAGGTTTAAAATATTTTCTTGTATTATATTTAATTTGTTCATGTAGCCTGAATGGACATACATCCTTTGTGATTCTGCTATAGATATCATGACAGTTGAAGATAAGACATCTCCAACAGTTGTAATTTTAGGTAATTAAGTAACGTCTTTCGAAGTTATTTAATACTTCATTGATTGAAATTATTTCTAATATTTTTATTTATGTTTTATTCATAATTAATTAATTTCCATCAGAGTATTTAAATTATATAAAATTTATTATGAGCCAGAGTATTGAACTAATTCCTTAAATATTAAGGGCAAACAGTTGAATGAAATTACAAGCACTGAGATAAAAATAAAATATAGTATGTAATAGATTTTTTTATAACTTAAACATGGTAATTTTCAAATTAATATTATTAGGATGTTGTGATGGAGTAACTGTATTTTTTATTTAGAAGAGCGCTACTGAAAAATATTTATCATACTTGCTATTTTGTGAATTAATATTTTAAGTTTTACCGAGATGCTTTCAGCTAGTTCTGCCTGTATTTATTAATTTGTATTGCCTGTATTTATTAATTTATAATGCCTGTTTTTATTAAAATAATGGGAAGGGAAAACAACTATATTTACTATTAAATTTGAAACTGGTTATGATTTACTTGTAAGGCATAATATATGGTTTTGAAACATTAATGATCATAACTAACTGTTTTATTTAGTTTGATTTAGTAACAGATGAACTAAAAGATATAACACTAAGGCAGCAGATACAAGTCTTCATTCTTGTATAAAATAATTCTGCTGAATAATTCTGAAACTCAAACTTCTGATGATCTAATCTAATTTAATAGGAAATTTAAAACACTTTAAAATGTTTCCAAAAATTGTTAATTGTTTCTTCTGCAAGAGATACATATGATTTCTGCTTCTTTTTAATGTTAAAAACTGTTAGTATCAAGTTCAGAAGCATAGATAGTATGTGTAGATCATTAAAAAAAGTTGAAAGTCTTTTCAAATTTTCAGTTAAACACAGAATAATCTGCTTTAGCCTTAGTGAAAAATATGCAACTAATGGTAAAAACATCCAACTAGATCTGCTGTGCGCCACTTGAATACTACCAGTTGCTGGATTATTTTATTACAACCATAAGCATGCTAGTTTGCTCTGGTAATAAAAATTGTCCTCCCTTGGAAAAAAAGAACTAACATTTTTTATGAAAGTCTTAGGAAAAAATAAGAATTACAAATGACTATTTCATAATAAAAATAGTGACCAGTAGCACTATTTTTATGTTTCATTCAAAGATAAATTATGTTATTCTTGAATGATCTCTGACCACTGCAAGGAGAATCAGTAAAGTTTATTTTGTGACCCTGAATAGGAGTGTGTTATGTAAGTGCTTCAATTTTTATCCTTCTGCCCTGTCTATTATAACAGCTGGGGGAAGATAAATTATATGCATGTTGTATGCATGATACATACTTTTGTCTTGGCTTTAATTTCAATCTTTCTTTTGGATTATTTTCAGTTTTATACTAAATATCCTGATAAGTTTTTCTTATACTATATTATAGTGTGATACAATGATTCTTAAAGTTATTATCATGAATTATATTGTGATTCATTAATATAAATCTGAATATTTTTACAGGAGAGAGATTCTTGACTGCCTTAAACTCTCATGGATCATTAAAATTTTCAAAAAAGTTTAATTTTGCACCTAGATGTTTCACATGTTATAAGGAAGGTAATAAAATTTGTATTTAACTTTATTATCTTTTTAGCACAATTGTTCATATTTTTCTGTTGTTAAAAATCAGGAATAGTTTATCTTTAAACTTAAGGTTATAACTAGATAGCTGTAAATTCAAGAGTAAATAATAATAGAACTAACTAGATTGAAAGAGGAAAAAATCTTGTAGAGTTGATCCACTTTATTTTATCTGGTAAAGCCTTCTCTTTGATTTTTATATTTGACATAAAATGGTCTGGCAAAGTCAGCTCCTGTATTTGTAAATGAGGACTTGTTGTAACTCTCTCAAATGAAAAATTTCCCGTTAATTGTTCCACTGTTACATGTTTATTTTGTGCCCAGCAGCGGCCGAACGGTAAAGACGCTGAACACTGGTAGTTTAGTCCGAGGTTCGAATCCCGCAAACGGGGCTGGCTGCATGGGCGTTTTCGTGGTTTTCCCCATGTGTAACTTGTATACGAGCCAGTTTCCCTTAGAAAGTCCTCCACGAAGGCATCCCTCCCTGTAGGCAGATAGCCCTCGTGTGCTTTGCCATAATTGAATAACCTAACCTAACCATGTTTATTTTTTACTCTCGTGATACAACTATGAAAAATTTTTCTAATCAAATTCCTTCCATTTATGGCCAAAATTTCTGCCATGTATATTACAAGAATGTTTGTGGGCTAGTATGAACATTCCTTTTTTAAAGGGAAGTCAAAATAAGAGGAGTTATTTTATTTTTGTCTGGTAGAGTATTTTGGTGTTTTATTATATTATTCTTTTTTTTTTCTATTTTGATCCTTCTTCAGTTGCTCATCTCCAATTCAAAATTTCCATATTTTCCATTTAAGTCTTCCTTACTTATACTAAACACAAGAATCTTTAATTCAGTCACAATGAACTATTCTTTTGTAACAAAAGGCAATGCTACTTAAATCTGTAAGTTACTGAATCTTTACCTACTGGTCATATGGACTAAAAATATAATAGAATTTAAGACCAATTTTATTGATACCCATAAAAACTCTTTTCCAATTAAAACATGTACAGGTTAAACCATCTTACTTTGAAACAAGGATAGCACTATAACCATTTTAGCCAGGGATAATGCTATAGCCATCAATTAATCTAAAATACAAGTACAAGCGCAATAGCTTCTAATGCAATTAAGCTAAATGTTGACCATACTACACTAATACAAGAAACCAGTAAGATTGACTGAAGTGTGAATCAGCGAAGCACTGGAATATTCCAAAGTTGGCAATTATCAGGACTTGCACAGCTTTCAAGGTGTAAACAATTATCACTATTTGATTATGTACTCAGATATACTGACCACTTTCAAAGCTGCTTTTTTTTAGGGAGGTGCCTAATGTGAAAGATTTCTGTTCTTCGTATTTTATGGTACAACTCATTTATTTCAATTTCTGCCGACTTTTAAAATAATTTGTTTTCATAGAAAATAATGCATTATTTTATTTATTATTTTGAGCACTTCCAATACCTTTTAAATCTTTTTGTGAAAGCCATAAAAGTTATTAACAAAGCCTATTTGATAATTATTCTGAAACATTTTAATGCTTACATCTATGCACATAAAGTACTATGAATTCATAGGCAACAAATATATTTGAGTATTTCTAAATGAGAAAATGCAATAGGTACTGGTCAGAATTCCCCCCCTACTCTTATTTTGGTTGCATTTTCCTTTTACCTATGCAGTAATAGAACAAAATATATAAGAAATTAGTAAATTTATAAACATGTTTAAATTTGGTACGCACATAGTTAAAACTGAACAATCATATTTATTAAATGGTATTAAACTTTGCAAATTTCAAATAACCTTTAACTGATATTTTCCGTTCAAATGCATTCTGTTGTTATACTCTATAAATTGAATTATATTTGAAATTCTTTTTTTAAATTCATTTAAATCCTTAAAACATTTAAAAAATTGCCCATAAAAAATAAAATCATTCTGCAATACAAATTTTGTTTTCCTCTTTCAGAACATCATGGATTTCTGATAATTCTTGTCATTACATCAAACCAAACTCTGTTGATTTATCATGAAACTCAACTGAAATGGGCATCTCAGTTAATGTTTCCACCTGTGTCTGTGCATCGGTCATGTTTCATGTGAGTAACATTTGGCTTAATTATCATAGTAATGTTTTATTTTAGGGATTATATCTAGTTGTATTTTAGGTATTGCTTTAATGCAATACTTAAAAAATTATATGTCCTCATTTTACAAATCACTTGTACAATATTTTAATCTTTTATCTGTATTATACTCTCAAATTTCACAAAAGAAACTTAATTGCAGTCTAAAATATACGTTGTTAATTCATTAATGCAAAGAATGGAATAGCTACTCAATTCTTATGATCAATCAAAAGGAAAGTTTTATTTTATTTTATTTTTTTATTTTTTAAGTCTGTGTGTGGAGAGATAAAAATTTTTTTAATTTTTGGTCAATAAACATGACAACAAAAATCTCTTACTGGAACTTAAGTTCCTTCATGATCAACAGCTGAAAAAGTTGAAGAAGCTAAGTTTGAGTGCAAAGGAAGTTAAAGAATAAATTAAAGCCTTCTTTTGTTTAGCAGAAGGGCATGGTTGAAAATGATAGAGATAGAAGGGTTACAGTACACAGTAGTACTGAAGTTTGATTCATTGAGTATGATGAGAATATTGAATAGTAGAAAGGAGTTAGATGTGTGAAGTTCAAAAGTGAACTGAATATCAGGATCAATAAAATGCATGACTGAGCGAACCTTAAATAAATCTTATTTTATTATTATTAAGATCATTATAATTGTTACAGAAAATTAATGTTTCAGAGAAACATGCTGTTGAAATTCAAGTTATTATTAAGACTTTGATATTGACTTTGGAGGTGAGAGAGCTGATCTGGTAGTAAAGCTAGCCTCAAATGCTTTGTGCAGCTGCATTAGTGGCAATGAGGATGTTAAGCATATTTTTCTTGAGTGCATTCATCATGTGCAGCAGAGGAACATACTTCAAGCAACTTTGAAGCACCTGTCTATACCTTGGCCTCCAATTTTTCCTGAACTTTTTCAGACTAAAGGGACAATTTCTGCTTTTCGAAATTTCATTCTCAATTTAGATAATTGAGTTCTCATTGCTTTATTACTTTCATTTTATTTCTCAGTTACTTTATTTATTTATTTATTATTTGAATTTATTTATTGTTTTTAAATCATTTTTACCCATTTGCAGTGCTACTGTGCATTTGTTTATTTTGTTAATGTTTAACTTACTTATGTAAGCTTTGTGGTATAATATGTGGAACATGAAGAGTTAAAATTAGAGTTCAGAAAAAAAAGGTAAATTTAATATTTTAATTATCTCAGATTTATAATAATACATGTGGTTAATTCTTCAGTCTGGTAATGATAATTATTTTGGAAAACAAATTATATTTGTTTTAGCCAAATTTGAATGAGTAAAATTAACTCAACAATTTTGATACAAGAGAAATAAAATTCTGAAATCTAGTTTAGTTCAGTGCACTTTTAAGTGGAACATTAAATAATAACCATTTTACATTTGAATGAAACAATGATAAAATTTTCAGGAGAAATAATGTTGAATTTATTACCAAACTATGTCTTATGATATAAATGATGTCAGAGTGTTGCCCAAATGATACAGTGGTTAGGGGAGCCTTTTGCAATACCAAAGGGCCAGGGTTCAAATGCTGGAGAAGGCAGGGTTGTAACTGTCTATCCCTTCATAAGGCCCACCCATTAGGTGCTTCTACAATAAAGTGGTCACCACTTCCTGCCTAAGTTGGCTAAGTGTCCACCAATGAAAAAAAAAAAAAAAAACCTTGTCATCAGTAAAAGAGAAATGCTGTTCATTATTAGTTGCTTTGACATTAAATTCTTTCACGTGTGTATATATTATACTGTAAAAGAACTTAAATGGTGTATTGATCTAAATACAAAATAACTTTGTAAATAGGATAATAATTTGCTTTTAAGATCTTTAACAGTAAAAAAAGAGTTTGCATATAAAATGATATCATATGTATGAGCTTGATATTTTTAAAATGTTCTTCAAACAACATCATTAAATGGTCTAAACACAATGTTTATTCATTGTAATGTGAAGTGTGGGCTAGAGTTAAAATAAATTCTCAAGCCCACTAAACTTGATGTTTTCCCAGTGAAAAAAACTGATTTTTTAAAATTATGTTGGAAACATTTATACCCTGTGTTTAGTAATGAATTTCAAAAAAATTTATAAACCCACTTTTTACCTTGTAGTCATTAAATTCTATATGTAAAATATGACAATGAAAAAAGGTGTAAAATACAATGTTTATTATGCAGAAAGTAAATACAATGATCAAAATTATGTACATGAAGTAAAATCTTATATATATGTGTGTGCATGCATGCATTTTTAGTGTTATTGATTTATGTCTGTCACAAGACAGGTATTTTGCTGCAGGCTGTGTTCATGTATTCAAAATGCATGCATTGGCGTTGGTACAATATTACTCAATTGGTGCAAAGCACATAATTAAGAGCAGTGCAATTAGATTTTATGTAATGACTAATTAGATTTTATATAATATTCATGTGAGAATATTCTTTAATTTGTTTTGATTGTTCTAGGATAGAAGATTTCAATCTGCTTTGCGTGATGTATCCCTTTAACCATTGCCGGAAGATCATTTTCTTCCTTTTTTTTTTTTTTTTTTTTTTTTTTTTTTTTTTTTTTTTGAAACTCAAAAGATTAGTATACATTTATTTGAATTTAGGTTATTTTGTAAGTTTTATAAATTGCACAACAGAAAGTATAGAACATATTCATAACTATCAAATCTTGAATAAAAAGTTTTTTTTTAATATTTATAAACTAAATATTTAACAGCTAAGTAAAAAGCTGGCTGTATTTCCCCTTCTGAAGCTATGAAATTCACCGGTTTGTCAACTCCTGTTCTGTAATTAATATTTAGAATACCACTATTTTGTACATTTCGTGTACCATATTCCTTTAATTTCTGCACTGTGCTGGTTTGGAGTAGTTTAAGTGCAGAAGAAGAAATTCCAATGAGTTAGGATCAAGTAAGGTTGCGACGTACTATCTTGCTTTTCGAGGGGAAGACAAGTTTGATGTGCTTAGCACTGATCACTGCTTATCTGTTGTGCATGCCCAAAACAAAAGTTTTATTGTATCTGGAGATAATTGTAAGTAGACTACTATCAGACATTTGAAGAGATCTTCTTATGATACCATTTCTAAAATCCAATTTTGACATTTTTATAAACTGAAACAGAATTAAGCAACAGAACTGGAGCACAACAAATGTTTTCCAGTTAATATACAATCCAATGATAGTGCAAACACAAACTGGAGGATATTTAGAAATGTGGATTCTCAAAGACACTAGGCAAAGTTCTAAGGTTGCCTGTTCTCTTTACTATGTTTGCCACAGTTAATTTGAATCTCAATTTTGTGTGCTATTTTAGTACTTTTGCATTTCAGGAATGTGAAAGGAATTCTCACCTTGCTTTCAGAACAAGGATGTTTAGCCTGCTGTTACCTAGGTACAGAGCCATCATTATTTGTGTCTCCAGTATCAGAGCCTAAAGACATTGATTTTAAAGAAGCTGAGCAAGAAATGAACAATCTGAAAAAAATAATAAAATCATCCAATCAAAGTAAATGAAATTATTAATTTTTTTCTAAAAATAAGTAAATTAGTACTATTTTCTTCTTAAAGCCAGTGAGAGAAAAATGATAGTGCCATGCCTGTGCCCATCTTAAGATGCAAGAATACTATATATATGTGATATTTATAAAAAAAGACAGTCTGTTGACAATTTTAAATATTAAATTAATAATTTCCTAAAACAAATGAAAGCCTCATTGTACCAAAAGAAAAAATAAAATATGTATGTGATAAAAGAAATAAAATAATATAAGTATTTAATAATGAACTTAAAATTATTTTTATAATATATTCTAGTCAACAACATATTAGTAAA
>KK119978.1:30839-62159 GCA_000611955.2 Stegodyphus mimosarum | reverse complement strand
TATATATATATATATTTTAAACAGTCCTAAAATATTTAGCTTTTATTTCATTTCTCTATTCTTTTGCAGAATTAATTATTTGATTGCAAATAATTGCATTGTTTTAATGAAACCCCTTGTTCATTTCACTTCCTGTTTTCCCTAGAGACTTTGATGCCTTCAAGAATGCCTGTTTTGTTCTAAATGCATAAATCCATGGCTGGATTATTTATAGTGCTTTAGGTAGCACCTGCATAATATCTGAAACCATGGCTTGTTGAGCAGCATTGTAATAGAAAATTACAGAATAAAGTACACTTTAATGTTTAGACTTAAAAGGAATTGTGGCATGTGGTACAGAAGTTTAAAAAGTATTCTTAAATATTTTGTTCAATTTCTTTTTTATTTTAGTTTTAATTTTCATATAGTTTTGGATACTTTTTAGTAAAATCAAAATTTGTTATAAATGATTTAATGGTAAGATTGTATACTGCATCATATTTTTATGCAGAATTGAAATGAAGAATATTTATTGAAATGCAGAATATTTATTGCTATTGTTATGCAAAATTTTTATTTATATTATTATGTGAAATATTTACTGAAATTCTAAAATTTTAAAAACAGATATTATAGTAATAATCCTGTTCTCAGCTTTAATTCATAGAATTCAAAAATTGATAAACCTGAGTACTTGCACTTAAATGCTCTTCATTTTTAGTATAACATTATTTCCTGGCATAGTTCTTAATTCTAGCAAAACGGTCAAAAGCTACCTGTCATAAGAATGGTATCATATTGATTATTTTTCCAAACTACTGGCTCCCAAATCAAACGCTTAAAAATATTTATTTTTAAAATATCCCTTAACTTTGGTGAAGCATTTAATTTAGTACTGAGAGAGGCTGCATAATTAGTTTCCTAGAAGTGCTATCGATTTCATTTAATGATCCTTCAGTATAATTTTGAAGATGTTAAGCTAACAATAAATTTCAGGGCCAAATCCTCTGTACTACAGTTCTAATTATAAAAACCTTCACTTTAGTCCATCATAAATTATATGATATATCATTAATATTTGGCATATAATATTAATATTTAGCATTTAAAGATTTAATGTTAAAAATTAGGAAGGGTGTTACTTTAAATAAAAAACTGCTATACTAATAGATTAAGTCATGGTGATAATATCCAAATATATGTATATATTTGGATATTATCATATGCATTGCAATCCATTTCTTTGAAATCTTGCTAGCCTCTTTTTCCAAGAGAAAAAAAATAGTTAGGTACTGCATAAAATGTATGTAAAACTGTATGTATGTAATGTACAATGTACATCTGAGTTTGATGCAAATGTCAGATAATAGCTGTTGGAGTACTTGTAATGTTATAAAAACAATAACAAAAATAATAACTCTTCTTCAAAAGATTTTTCTAACATTGATGTTTTTCTTGTGAAATTTAGGGGTTGTTGAAAATAAATAATAATTTTTTTATCCTGTAAATTATTTTATTACCATTGGAATCCATTTCTAACTTCATTCATTACTTCTACTACTTGTTTATTGCCTGTCTGTTTATAGATCTACTTGGCACCCAAAAACTTGGAAATGAAATATCTATAACAATAAGTGTTTCACATCACTTGAATCCACCTGATGTAAGTAACTGTCATTTCAATTAATTCAATTAAAATTTCAAAACAGGAACTGAAATTTGTTGATATTTTGAAATGTAATATATTGTTCATTCAGACATTCTTAGTTAAAATTGAAATCAATTCAAATCTTCATTAAACTGTGCTAACTAATGCTGTTTGATAGTGCAATTATTTTCACAGTCTGGTTATTTCATTCTCCTTAAATTTTCCTTTTCTCCAAAGGCACTTAAATTCAGCATGTGTTTAAAATCAACCATCAGAGATGTGATGCATTTTGTATGCTGGAAACATAATATTTTGAAAATATTCTGCCTCTTCTATATAAAATCAATCTGAATGCAAAATATTAATTAAGTTTTTCAGAAAGATGGGTAAATGAGTTTGGTACCAAATAATGGAAAGGTATGAAATTGTAACAGAAAATCTTATTACTTCAAGTATTTTCATTTTGTAGTAAATATATTAGCATTAGTATTATTAAAAAAGGATTAAAATATTGCAGAATGCACTTTCTTTTGTGGAAGTAACTAAAGATCATAAAATGAAGCTATAAATTATTGTTTCCCTGAAAAACAAGTTCATTGAGAAAGGAATATATTTGTTGGTGAGTTTTTGAGATTACATTTGGGTACTGGAATTAAAATTTAAAGCAATTTTGTATTGCTGCAACATATTTCAGAAATGCTTAATCTTTAAATTTATGTAAAAAGAGTATACTACATATTATACAATACATGAAAGTTTTTTTCTTAATTTTGTGATTGATAGGTTTATAATTAGTATAGTGAGCTGTTTTCAGTAAAATTTTTACTTCCTTGTACCAAATAAAGGAATCATTGTAATCGCGAAAATTTTCAGGTATCATTTTACAATGAAAATATCCATTTTGACCGCTATCAAATACAATTTAACGATGTTTTTCATGGCATTTGTATATAAGAACAGAATGAAGGATTTAATAGTATTTAAAAGGGATTCAGAAGAGAGTTTTTTGTGACTTCTGTACGTACATAGATATGTATGTATGCATCCTGCATAACTCAAAAACAAGTAGCCTCAGAACATTTAGTATTTAAAATGGATTCAGAAGAGAGTTTTTTATGACTTCCGTACTTACATGCATATGCATGTATGCATCTTGCGTAACTCAGAAACAAGTGGGCTCAGAACATTGCAATTTTGTGTATAGGACTGCTGTAACTGTAGTTGTGCACCTCCGTTTTTGGTTGCAATTGGCCCCACCAAAGGGACATATATATATATATATAAACCAATAATTTAAAATTATAAATCTTTCCGTATACCATCTCCAAGGAACAGAAATTCAATTTAAAACCATAAAAAATTTTTAGTAGTTTCATTAGTATTTTAAATTAGTATTTTCTAGACCTCCTTTGCTTTAAAGAACTTAAAAGTCTGTAAAGGAAAATCCTTAATCACAAAAATACCAAAATCAAAAGTAAAAATTTTGAAGTATTGAAAAAGTAGGTATTATTATTGATCGCAGATTAATTGACTTGTCAAGGAGAATAAACCAATCTACTATCAATTAACAACAACTAAAATTAAGTGAGAGTGTTTCATCTTTCTTCCAAGTAAGGATCAAATTATATTTCTGCAAGAGCCAAATCAGAAGTCACTAAATAATATTCAATAGAAAGACACTAGTCCTTTAAAAGCCAAAAGAGCCTTCATTAAATTAGTAAATAATCTTTTATATTTAAGTTGCTCATGAAGAACATGACTAAATGATATCCTTACTTCAGAAGAAATAATCCCAGACACTCATTTTCGAACTCAAATGTAAAAGTAAAAAAACAAAAGTTATACATTTTAGAACAGTAAAAAGTAATTCAAAATCAAAAGAAGACAAAAATTTATATAATTCTTTAAATTAAAGTTTAATAAAAAATAGTAAATTAGAAGTTTAAAGATCAAATGCAGGAATGAAATTCAAATTAACTAACTTGCTTGCAAACTTTTAAAACCGAATGGAAATGCAAATATTAAGTGATGAAAGGTAAAAGGATTGTTGTAAAAAGAGTTGTTCTCTGTTTAAGATAGTTTAACCTTAAAATGGCAAGAAAACTGGAAAGTCTTTTGGTGATAAAATATTGAGAATTTATGTGTACCCCTCTGTTACTCGGCATCGTGAGCTCTTTATTTTTATTTTCATATGTTGGTAAATTGTGCATTTTTTGCTTTAAAAATTATTGAATTATGCTGTTCTTATTTTCCAATTCAAATGTTTATGCCTTTAGTTAATCTGCATGCAATAGTTGTAGAATTGTCAACAATTTAAAAGTTGTGCAGCTAAGCCTAATTTTTTTTAACCATAGCTGGCATATTTGTTTACATTTGAAACTTAGCAGAATAGTGAATTAAGTCAGCTTCTTCAATGTCTTTTTGCCGAGTGGGACCAAATGTAAACTTTCAGTTTTGTGCACTGAAAAATCTGCCTTCTTGCCCGTCATCCAAATTGCTTGAAAATTTTTTAAAATTGTTTTAGCTGTATTTGGTGTTATATTTTTCTATATTCTTGAATTTTTGATAAAAATATTTTGAGGTTCTATGTATTTTTGCCTTGCTACAAAGTGAGAACTAAATTAATTGAATGAGAATTAGATCTCTAATGAAAGTCGAGGAAGTAAGTTTAAACGAAATGCAGCAAAAAATGCATATAATTTAATATCCCATGCAAGGAAGTCATGCGGTGTGCACATTTGATTCTGAGACAGCTGTCTTTGAAGCTTTTAGCTCCACTGGAACCACTGCATCAATACAAATTCTTTGCAGATTGCTCTTGTTTTTATATCTTCACGAGAAAAACCTTTATCCAGGAAAACCTATGATGTGTGACTTTTCTAACACCAAACAGAAGAGGTATACATCTCAATTGGTGCAAATAACATAAAACCTGGAGTCAGCATCAAAAGTTTGGTAATGTTTCATGAGGAACTGAGATTTAATTTTAAATTCTGTTTCTGTTGGTGTGTTTACATATGGGAAGAAACTCAGAAATTTCAATTTTTTTCCCTTATATCAGGAAATGTTCTTGGAGAGATTATGATATGAGGAGACATCATCTTCAAATGAATGCATTTACTCAAAAAGTATAACGATTGCCAAATTTGCTTGAGATAAAAACTTGTAGCTACATAAGGCTTTTGGGGGATACATTTGGCTTTGTTTTTATGGATAGTAGGGCTTTTAACAGATATAAAACAGTGAATGAATGTCTCAAAAGAATGCATGTCTAGAGACTGAAATAACTACAAAAAGTTTCCAATTTAAACTTAATAGAAAATTTTAGAATGTTCTAGAAAACTGTTATGAGTTACAAACTTTTTTCTAAATGAGAATACATTATATTAGCTCTTTCTTAAAGATCCAAAAATTATTTTCATGGAAGAGTGATGCTTACTGCCTTCTAATGTAATTGATATTTTAATTTCTAATATGAAATTCCAGTATGGAATTCATGCTTAGGTTAAAAGCGATCAAATAGTTTGTCAAGTTTAAAAATTTTAATCTGCTTCAAAACTTATGTATCACTTATTTTACTGACATTTAGCTACAATTTATTTTAATTATGTAATAATGTATAATATATATTATTATAAAGTGTACTATAATTATTATAGTTTTTATATTTAAATTTTGTATGCCTGTAAGTAATTAATTGTCTTAAAATTATATATTATGTATTAAAATTATGTATTATAATATTATTTACCATATAGAAAAATATCATTCAAAACATTAAGCAATGTTTTGGAGAGAGGGGATATATGCATGTGTTGTGTGTAATATAATTTTGGACAATAATATCTTATTTGCTTCTTCTTCAAAGAATTTATTTCCTTATATAAGTTATCTTGATATCAATTGTAGTAGTTAAAATTAGAAAATTTAAATTAAAGTATTTTGTTAAAATGCTATGATTCAGATTTTAATGCTATAAATAAAACTTTAAATTGACTTTCTTGCAATGTCATGCTAGATAAATAGTTTTAGAGTTTCAAAAAGGTGGCAGCAAACGTCCTTACTTTTTACTGTAGACACATTTTCTAAAATAAGGTACTGAATTTCATGCAAACAGTTTCAATGTTCTAAGTAGAGAGAGTTGTCTAAAAGAGAAAATCTATATTTTTATAAGTATTCCCTATAGTAAAATTTTCAACTAGTAAAATATGTGTCATGTTTTAATCAGTTAAAAACAAAATTCTGCTCTTTTGCATGCGAATTTCGTGGTAGTACATAGTAAAAATTTTCCCTGAAAATGATGCTAACTACTATATAAATTTTTACTTGAAATGATGCTAACTAGAAATTTAAAATGCTATTTTTTGAAAATAGAATTATTAACTGCTAAAACAAAGTCTTTTATTGTGTAACTGCATCTTAAATGTATTTTCAAAAGCCTTAAAATTAAGTAAGAGTTATTATAAAATTAATCAGTTAATGTTTTTTAAATATTTTTGCAAATTTTGCACATGGAAGTAAAAAACGTTTTTTTTTGTTTTTAATCAATTAAAGCATGATGGATATTTTACCCCTCCCCCCAAAAAAAAATTGGGGTGGAGGGGGAGGACCATATTTTTTTTCGTTCCTTTATAAGAATGTTCATTATTGATTGCATCATAAATGTTTTCATTAAATTCCATTACTTTATTTTAAGAACATGTGTAGATGTGCATATCCAAGAACAGTTTTTAAAAAATTACTAGCCTTGCCCTTTTTCTTTACTGTTAAGGAATTTCTTTTCAAGCACAGTTTATTACCTATCTTTTTCAAGCACTGCCTATCTTTTTGAAACACATATTTTTCACACACTCCAAACAAAGTATGGAGAAAATTTTCATTTTAGTCATGGTTATAGGTTTTCCTGGGAAAATTTGCTTTATCACTATGTCAAATTATATAATTTAGTTATAATAAAGAGAATGCTTTAAAAAAATATCAATTAAGGTAATCATGAAAGCATTAAAATTATTACATAAAATGTCAAAAGTAAGTTTTGACCCAAAGTGCTTTGAGTTTTTGAATCAAAACCACAGCTTTGACCCAAGTGCATGTTTAATTATCTTTTTTGTCATGATATTAATATTTATTTCATTTTCTTTAAGAATATTGATCATGAAGATATGCAGCACAAATCTTTTGGTCCTGTACCTTCATCTTCCATAAAGGTAATGATAATGTGTTCTAAATTTTGTACATAGTGAAATTTTATTTAAATGTGACTTTGTTGAAGGCACTTTAAGAACTAACTTTTTTTTATCTTCAGCCAAATTTAAAAAAAAATTATTGTAATTGTTATAGAAAATAAAGTTACATTATTCATTATTTGCTGCATTATGTCCATGTCTATGTCTTGTTGTTATATCTTGAGCCTGGTGGTTTTGAAGTAATCAGTATCTTATAAAACTGTGGTTATTTTTGAGGCATCTTCAGATTTATTTCCACTGATGTCAAGAATATATCTTGGTGGTAAGGGTAACATAACTATTGGAATTATAATTATTAGTTTCTTATATAAAATACTAATTACATAATTCCAATAGAATCAAAAAAATTATAATTCCAATAGAATAAAGTGAAACTTCTCACGACAGCCACCTCCAATAGTCGATAAGCCTCAATCATACAAAACTAAAGACTGAAGAGACCATGAAAGATATTCAAATTTGAATCAACAAAATAGCTAGAAACTATATGAAAAGAAGATGGTGCCTACTTCCAGAAAATGCTATAGTTGTATATATTCGTATATTTCTATCCATATTCTTTTATGCATTTTTACCCCTTCAAATATATGTAACTCAAAAGGAAAAATTAAATTTTGAATAGATAGTTTACATAATAATATCTATCATTTAAAAATCTTGAGAAATACCAATGTAATTGACTGACTATAACAAAAGAAACCTGAATGTTTTCTTTCTCATAAAATTAGAAAAAGTGATTGGAGTATACCTTGAAAGGAAATGGATAAGTGGTAACTCTGAAAAGTTCTCAAACTGCTATTAAGATCTAGATTTAGAAACTCTTCTAACCCAGTGGCTTTCATACTATGTTCCATGTAACCTGGGAAGAGTCAAAGTCCAGGGTTTAATGTCTCAAAATAAATATTCAAAATATATATATATAAAACACTTACACAAGTTGGCTAGTGTGTATTAACTGAAAAATTAGCTTAAAAAATCGTATGAGTATTGTGATAAACCAGAACGCTTGCCAGTGAAGGAAAGGGAACAACTTATCAACATATCAACAAATCCGATGTTAAAGTCTAAATTTAATCAAGAGCAGCTCCTAAAATTTTGATTGTAGACTCATGCAAAATACCCAGAAATTTTTTACACAGCTATAAACATTTTAATGATCGAACAACATATTTATGTGAAAAATATATTTATGTGAACAGAACAACATATTTATGTGAAAAATATTTCTCAATGTATGTGGCAACAAAAAATATAGAAACAGATTAAAGACAAAATATGAAATGCGACTCTAGATAACATAATGTTGTTCTGTTCACATATATCAATATGTTGTTCTGTCATGTATATGTCACACAGTCAATATGTTGTTCTGTTCACATAAATATATTCTTCACATAAATATGTTTGTGATGTTTGAACACATAAATATGTTGTTCAAACATATTTATGTGTTCACATAAATATGTATATGAGAAAGAAAACATTTATGTGTTCACATAAATATGTTCGTTAAAATGTTTATATCTGTGTGAAAAATTTCTGGGTATTTTGCTTGAGTCTACAACCAAAATTTTAGACCTCAACAGTTCATATTGAAAAAATGCAAGCACACTGCTGTCACTAAATATAATGCAGCAGTAGGTGACAGGCAGCTGGAACAGGAGTTAATACTATTAATGAGTAAATTACATTAATTTTATATTAAAATATTTCAATAAAAAATGCAGTACTTTTCTTTAATTGTCTTAAAACATGACGCAGCTATAATATATATCACTTATCATATACGTATTGGTCTAACATTATTTTAAAAAATATTTAAGAAAAGGAGGTTCTCCCCCTCCTTCCAAAAAAACCTTATAGTTTTATTAGTTTGGTGGTTTGCAAAGTTTGAGGATAACTACTCTTTAACTGATAACTGAATATAGCTATTGTTACCCAGCTGAAGCACATGCATAAAGTTTATGATATTTATACTAATGTGTAAAATTAATTAAATATGTTAATTGAATGAAGTGTAATATCACATTGAATTTGATTGCATATATAATGAATCAGTATGTAGACAATGTATGCAGACTAATTTTTAATATATTTGCAATCTCAATATACTTCATCATTATCTTTTAAATTTTTTATTTTTTATTTTTTTTATTTTACAGATCCAACTGAAATGTAGAACTGTTGTTCATGATGTACGACTAATGATTCATGTAGAGCCGCCTTTGAAAGTTTCGCAGAATGTATTTGTATTTGGATCTGTAATGGATGGATCACAAGCTGTTATTGCTGCTACTCTGGATTCACCTTATCTTCCAATAGACTTGAAAGTTACTGCTCATGCTGCATACACCAATAGTTATGGTAGAGTTTTTAATTTTTAATTTTTTAACTAAATAATATCTAAATATCATAATATCCTTATTTTTTAGTGTTGAAGTTTTAACTTTTATTACCTTACAGTTTAATATTATTAAATAAAATTCGTCAGGAATATTGATTAAAAAACAGTGGTACTTTGTTACACTTCTGCTTTGAAATATGTGTCCTGTTTGGATGTGAAAGCTTTTGTTTGGTATATAATATTTGTTTTGAATGTAACTCGAATTCAATGAATCATCATTGCATGGACTGCACTTGTTTATCACTTTTGAGAAAATGCTATGGCTGCCCGTCAGTGGCTGTAAGCCTGTTACTATGTTAGTACACAACCTACACTGTAACTCTGAATTTCATTTTTTTGTGTGTGTGTGTGTGTGTGTGTATGAGTTTTGCCTATTTTTTGTAATTCATTAATACTAATTTTTAAGAAAGTTAATGTGAAGAGTCAATCAACAAAGAAAATGGTTAGAATCACGTGGCTGTGGAGGTGAAAAGAGAGATTGTTAAAAAATAAGAAGAGGGCATGCATATCTGGGACTTGACTGGTGAAAGGCTTTTTGCCTCTCCTAAATGTTGCCATCCACTAACTTTCTAAATTAAAAAAAAAAAAGTTGCAGCCCTGGCCTTGACTTTTGCATACCATATGCTGAGAATGATGGTATGTATGATTATGAAACACAAAGATGCTACTGTGTAGGCTGAGTAGTCTGAAAGGGATGAAATCAATTACCAAAGAAAGAGAGCATTCATATCTTAATATTTACCGATGTTATGCTAATAGCAGTAAGATTTTTATTAGACTGGATTAATTAGTTTCCTGTAATTTCTTATTAGTAAAATTAATTTGGTATATATTCAGTTTGATGTGATTCCAATGATTTAGAATGAATTAATGGCATGCACCGAGGTATCATTATATATTACTACTGCTGCATTTTAATCTCTAAATCATTATTACCAGTTTTGGTTAATATGTTAAATATTTCCTCAGTATTGATATATTGAGTTATATGTTGGCTAACCTCCTTCTTTTCTTTTAATTTTTCTTAAATGTGGAAGTAAGTTTCCTTTTTTAAATATACAAGTAATTTTTTATATTAGCTGTAATGGCATGTAATGAATAATTATCATTAATTAAAATTGGGAACACTTTTAATATGCTAAAACCTTAATATTTATGTATCTTATGATATCAAATATTGTACAAAATATAAACTAGGATTAATTTGTTGTGAAAAAAAGCTTATTATCATTGTTCCTGCAATAAAGGTTGCTCATTTTAAAATAATAGTGCTATTAGAAAATAATGCCACCTGCAAAGTGTCATATATGACAAACAAGCAAGGAGTGAACACAAATGCATGTAGGTATTTTCAATGTGACTAAAAGTGTTATATATTTTTTATGTTTTATTCATCTTTTAAATAGATTATACAACAGAAGTTACAATAAAAACACATCTCACTAAAACAGAAACAATTTGTTTAAGTATATATTTTAACATCACCAAATCAGACTGACAATCAACCACATTGTGAAGTTTAGAAATAATGGTTATGACGATGGTACATAAGATTAATTCTTCAGAGCTTGAGCAGTGGCACATGTTGAAGCCTAGGGTTTAGCAAGGAAAAAAAAGGGGGTGGAAGGGTCATCTGTTAATCTTTTATCAGAGATTTGTTAATCTTTTATCAGATTTTTTTATTCTTTTTAATCCACCAATTTTTTACATCTACAATTTTTGTGTTTGTTTGCCTGAATTTTCACAATTCAGGTTTGCTTGAAAAATAATAGTATGCTAGACTGCTTGAACTTTTTTTTTCTTTCATATAATTCTTTGTTAAAGAAATCAAAATACCAAGCAAAACTATTTTAAACCTATGCAATCTTTCATAACTTAAATCATATTTTTTACAGTTCTTGCAAGGGAAGAGAAGTTTAAGGCTATTTTCATTTAGCCTTTTCTCATAAAAAGAAACATTTTCAAACATTTTTGTTGGGAAAAATAAACTTTGTTTAGAAATAAAATGGAAGAAAATGAAGTTTTGTAACAGCAAGTTTTCATTGTTTATTATTTTCTCTATAGTTTGCAGCAGCCCAGTTTTGATTGGATAGAATAGTTAAACATGTCAGTATAAAATTTTGATGTGTATTTTATAATTAATTTGATATTAATTATTATATTAATTCTTTTTGTAATTAGGTTTAGTATTTAGTATAAGACTTCTAAAATTGTCGAATTTTTCAAGGAAGCAAAAAGAATATTCTGATTATATCAATTATGCAGATAATTAATTTTTTTTTCATTTTTAATATTTTAGTGAATAATAAGATAACTGTAACTTAAGAACTTACTCAAGCTCTTTTTAATTAACACAAAATGCACAAAATTATTTTTGTCAAAATGTAATTATTAAAATCAAAGTTTAAGAGTTGAAGCTAAAGTTCACACAGATGTAGTTTATTAATTTATATTTATTTATTATTTTCCTTTTAATACTCATGATTGAAATTGTTTCCTGTCATTTATTTCAATACTATAACAGTTTTAACATTATATTGAAGATATTCAAGTAAAGTCTAGCAGAATACATTTATAAAGTAATTAAAAGAAAAAAAGTTAAAGAAGCACCTCCTGTTAAAGGAACAGAAAAAAAAATCACTTTTGATATAAACAAAAAGTCTCTTTTGCTGTCTGAATTATTTTTTGGTTTCTTAATTTGTTTTAATATTTCATTTTTTGCAGTATGCAGGGCTTCTCTGCTCCATCTGAAAATCTGTAGCTGCCATAATTGATTCTGATTTTTATTACTTTACATCTTGTGCTTGAATGAATTATATTTGATAATGCACAATTAATATTATATTTCCTTTTTATCAAGTGCCAAATTTGAGACACGTTAGAAACATTGATGTATATACTGGCTCAGAACAATGTTCTCTCTAATTCAGATATCTGCTGAGATTATAATTGCATTATATTATGCATCATGCATAATTTGAATGGTCATAAATATTTTGTTTCTAGATGTTGGACAATTACCAGTGTGTGAAAGAAATAAAATCTCCTGTGCAGTTTCAGAAAAATCATTCTGTGGGCTTTACTTGCATGCAACTTAGATAGAACATTGATTTTGAATCTCTATTAAGTGTTTGATTTCAGCTTATATAAACCTCAAAGAGAACTTAACTGCAGTGTGACATAATCAAGGTCTGCTTAAAATGATCTGTGCCCTTAATAAAAACATTCTTTCAGAGAGCTTTGCATATTTTTATACAGAAGTATAAAGTTGTAATAATGCATTAAAAATATGTATAACTTATTCATTAGAGAGCAGATCATAATATCCTCTCTACAAAATGTGTTTGACAAGAAAAAATAATGCAATTTTATTAATTAACAGCATTTTTCAGTTTCTTTTTTAAATAAAAATGAAGTGTGTGTAGTACTCTGTGCCTAAGCAGAAATTTCTGCTTGGGCACAGCGCTGGGTTGGCACTGATAATGCCATTATTGCATATGGCTGTGAGACTCCCATATATGCCACACGTTCCCACATGTAACCTGTTCTTTTTCAGTAAGAAAGCAGTTCCACGAGACATAGCTTGAAATGCTGACATTTTGTCAGTTAAAAGCAGTGTAACCAAATAGGATTATCCAATCAGATGCGAAGCTTTGCACTGTGGTATTACTTATAAGAGTATGAAGGTTGTAAATCTGATGAAATTGAAATGCAAGTCTGAAAATGTGTGATAATGCTGTGATATCTGTCATTGTGCACATAATTTCCTTTGTGGAATGAATTTGTGATAAGTTTTAAAATTATGCAAGTTACTGATAATATATGACAGAAGTTTATTAGTAAGAAGAATAATGTACCCTTAATATTATTTGAATTTATACTAGTATGACTTGTTGCAACCCCGATATTTTCTCCCACAATGGTTATTTTGATGTATTATCTGATGTAGAATTTATGAACACTCAGTGTTTGAGTAATAATGTATTCAAGAAACATCTATAAATATTTATCTAGTAATTAATGGTTTTGATAATATAGTATGAGAATTATATTAAAATACTGTTATAAAATGTTTATTTTCCAAATTATTTGTTACTATTTTGCCATCTGCAGGTATTGAAATTGCCAGCTGAGTATCTCAATATGTGTGAATATATATTTCAAAATATAAAAAGGGGAAATCTTCTTAATTTCTCTATAATAAAGAGATATGAAACAAAGTTCAGGCAAATTAAAATGTTACAGTTTCTAAATTATATTATTTTACCTTATTCCGATCTTAAATTAATTTGTAATTTTTTCTTTTATGGCTAAAGTCATGTGGTTATTGGTAATTTTTCACCAACACTAGGATTTTTGCCACCTAGAACTGATTACTAATTTAAAATTCAAAATAAAATGCTCCATTTATTTCTGTTACTCATAGGCAAAGCAAACAACACATACAGAAAATGAATGGAATGCAAAATTTAAATATAATAAATTAGATATTAATATGAAAGTAACTGAAAATATTTAAGTAAAGTTATTTTGAAATTTGCATTAAGTCTTAAAATCTGTAGACATGGTTTTGTATCTAAGATTAGAGAGCTGGTGGATTTTTTAGCACCAGTGATATCCATTATAACCTATAGGGTTCAATATAAGATTTCAGTAAAATTTTAATTTGATTCAAAAGTAGAAATGTTAAACTTATGAGGTCTTATTTCAGAGAAATAGTGTCTAAAATTATCTCATCAGTTAAAATTGTCCTATAGATGGTAATTTTAGCAGACTTAATAATTTAACAGACTGAATACTAAACACTGACTAATCTTTGTCTACCATCATTTCTTTTAATTACTGATAGATACAAAAGCATAGAATGCATTTTCAAGGGAACCAGCATAGAAGCATAAATCCTGTTATAATTAGAGGGTTAATCCAATTTTCTTAATTTAATGCTCAGTGCATCCTATGAAATGCTCTAATAATTTGCATATTCTGAATAGAATTTATTTAAATGAAAATCAAAGGAAAAACAATGTAATTTATTAGTTAAACTATATGCTGTAATGAAAAGAATGTATTCCTGTTGTATTTTCAGGTGCTCCAAGAGTTGTAGAAGCATCAGCATTGCTTCCATTCAGTTTGGTTGCCAAAGCATGCCCTCCTGTTAAAGAAGCAGAGACAAAGATTACTATTGATATAAACAAAAAGTCTCTTTTGCTGTCTGAATTATTTTCTGGTTTGTTAATTTCTTTCAATGTATAATTTTTTGCAGTATACAAGGCTTCTCAGGTGCATTTGAAAATTTAAAAGCTGCCATAATTTATTCTGATTTTTGTTACTTTATATCTTGAATTCAAATGAATTATATTTGAGAATGCAGGAGTAATATTATATTTTCTTTTTAACAAGCATCAGATTTTAGAGATGTTAGAGCTACTGAAGTTTATACTGACTCAGAGTTTGTTCTTTCTAACTGTTGAGGTATTTGCTGAAATTATAATTGCAATATATTATGCATTGTGCATAATTTAACTGTCATAAATATTTTGTTTTTAGATGTCAGGTAATTACCAATGTGTGAGAGAAATTAAATCTCCTATGCAATTCAGAGAAATCATTGTGTGAGTTTTACATGCATGCAACTTAGATAGAACTATATTAATATATTCAGAGTCTATTGGATTTCAATAATCTACGATCTGGTTAAAATAATCTGTGCTCCTAATAAAATAATTATTTAAGAAAACCTAATCCCTGCTTCGTATATTTTTATGTAGAAGTATAAAGTGATTTTTAGTCCTTGGCCATATCTTATAGGTCTAGGTTGTAATTAAGCCTTCTACAAATCAAATCATTGTATAAATATTATTAAGGTATCATGAAAGTACCATCAATTATATTCTAACTGCCTAAGTTAATTTAGAATAATTTCTACCGAAGTAAATGTTGATTTAAAATTCACGAGTATTATATGCATTTTGTCATATTTCCAGGTAATTTTTTTATTATTATTATTCTTGAAGTAAAGTTAAGTTTCTAAATGGATAACAAAAGTAAATAAATAAATAGAGTTAAATTACCAAAGCAAAGATAAAAGAAAAAAAACTGTCAGAAAGAAATGCAAAATGTCTTTTAAAATTTATTTCCAGATTTGGAGCTTATGAAATGCTGCGTACTTATCTGTTGGCTTTCCAAAACATGACTCTCTTTGCATAGAAATAATCTCCAATGCTTATGTCCATGATTTTAAAATCTAATTTTCTTCTTACACTGAGAATTTTTGCATAAATTTTCTGACATATAGAATGAATTTGCAAGTTAAGGACCTTCAGAAAAATGTGTAGACATCAGAATATGGCAATTTTCAAAGAGATGACAATTATGAACATAAAGATCTAAAAATGTAAGAAATTACAGAGAAATAACTAGATTGTGTTAAAAACATTAAATCAGTTTGGTATGAAAGGACTGTATTCTTCAGATAATTGCAAGCTGTGTTCACACAAATGCAGGCATATATAAAAGCATAAATTATCATGCAAAACAGCTGAAGTTGACTTATACAATTTTAACAATTTCTGTGCTTGTTCTCGAGATCGATTATTTTTACACTTTAGTTCTTTGTGCATGAAGGTTTCTATTGACTCAGAATTACTTTGAAGATTATTTATTCCTATTCAAATATTGCTGTTTTCTGATTTTTTTTTGGTCCTTCTTAAATTTGTTAGTAGCTTTCCCTTTTATTTTAACTCTTATTAATTTTAGAATTTAAAAATTTTTATAAGCATTGATTTTATATAATAACTCTAGAGCAGCAAGATTAAACTTTTTTTAAAAGATTAAATATAGATTAGTAATATAATAAAATAGGCTTTGGATGTTTTTACCTATTTACAAGGGGCTAGTTAAAAAATAAGGATTTATTAGTTTTTGCTAAAGAAACTTCAGTTCAATTTTCAAAAGTTTTAAGTGCAAAGTTATTTCTTATCACTAAAAGCCTTATAAGTAGGATTTTACATATTAAACTGAATAGAAATAATGCCAAAAATACATAAAAATAATACATGTTTTTCATGTATTTTTAAATTAAATAAAAAAAATTATTGATTAATTTCATTTCACTTAGCATTAATTATTAGACATGTTTTAAAGTAATGTTATATTATTATCTTATTTTGTACTTTCTTTTTAAAGATCTAATTACAAATGGTGTTTCATACCATGGAGGTGCTTTGGGTATTGAATATTATTCTGGACACATAGTCTCCATAATCCCATCTAAAACAGCTCGTGAGTAACATTTTACCTTGTGCCATAAATATAAGAATTTAAGTTATTTCAAAGTGACATTTTGCATTAAGTATTAATTAATGTTATAAAATTTAGATTAAAACAGAATTTTAATTTTCACAATTATTTTTATTAAATATCCTTTTACATTTTAAACATATTCTGCAACTTTTTTTTGGCAGTGTAGAATAAAGAAAATTTATAAAAGGAAGCATTTGTGTAAAATACAATGTTTAGAATTGATGTCATTGTTTTCAGAACGTTATCGATTGCAAAGTGATGTTTTACCTGCCTTGTGGTTAGCTGTATCAGAACTAATTCGAAGGCTTCAGCATAAGTATAGAAAAGAAGCAGATAATGAAAAATTGAAGTGCAGTTTTACCATGCCTCTTCCTTTACAAGAATATTTTAAAGTTATTCAAGATCATTTCATGGTATGTTCATTTTTAATTCAAGCAGTTCATTGCTGCTGTCAAGAGATTTACAATTAGTGAGCCCTGTATCAGTAACAAATTCAGTTATCTGTTCCTTCAAATGCTATAGTTTATAAACTTAACTTCATTTTATAATTTGCACCTACAATTTTCTGTAATTGGAGTAACTGTGCATGCTACTTGTTGCAGTGTAGCCAGAGTTTTTGCTACCCGGATCTGCCTGCTCCTTGAAATTCCTGTTGTAAAATGTTAAAATGATATATAGCAAAGGAAATAAAAATTTATATGTTTTCTTTTGAAGTAAAATTTTTATTTCAGCATTCTGAAATGCTATTTTGGTTACTTTCCTGTTAACAAAATCATCAATATCATTATAGGAATCTGTTTTCATTATTTCAGTTGTTATTCATTAAACAGTGTAGAAAGATTTCTTAAATGCAAAGTACTCATACGTAGGTCGTTAAATAAATTTTTAATTAGAAACACTCCTCTCTCAATAGCGCACTTATAGCGAACGTGAGAAGAGTTCACAGTAGTATTACAATATTTCAAATTGCATTCTGGTGACAAGCTACAAAAGATCAGAGTGACCATCTCTCCTATCCTTCTTTTGTCTTCCCTAGCAGTAACAAAAATAGAACTATTCTAAACTGTTTCTCTTTCAATAAGGAATTCTTCCAGGAAGGCATAACAAAAATATTAAATTTTTGAACTCTCATTGTGATATCTTTGAATACTCTGTCCAGTGTGAAAACTATTTCTTTCTTCATTTCAGTTTCATATGCCAAATCATCTAATATTCTTCATTAATATATACTTTCGATCCTTCCTGAGCATGCTGTTATTGGTAGTTTGTCCTAGGTTCAGATCCTGGAGAATGGCCTGGCTACATGTGTGTTTTCACTTTGTCTCATGGTCAACAAGAATACAAAGCAATTCCTTTTTGAAAAATCCTCCACGAATCCATTTCATCCTGTAGACAAATATGTCAGTTGCGCTTTTGCCGAACCGATTAATCCATCTAAAATTATGTTTCATGTGAAAATGCTGCTTCCATAAATGTGCCTCCTAGAGCAGTCCAGCTTCTTTGTCTGTTTTATCATGCCACTGGTTGCCTGTTTGTGTTTCTTATCTGTCTCCGTATACTCCTTTATGTTCATGGAATCTAAATCCTGGCTTGAAAACATTTTATAAATACATACATTGCCATAAAATTTCCTCACCAAGAAAGAGTTGTCAGAATGAAACGAAATTTTACATGTGTACTATGATATAAGGGAATAGAAAATCAAAGAAAAAAGATAATTTATTGCAGAAAAAGTACACATGAACAGAAGTTTTAGCTCTGTTGGACCACCTCTAGCACGAACGCACGATGCGATACGAGCGGTCATTGAGGCATAAAAGTTCTGTATGGTGTCCTGAAACATCTTGTTCCACAGTTGCTGTAAACGCTCCTGTAGTTCGGCCAGTCTCGTAATCTATCCAACTTGCCGTCATAAAAGATCCCAGATATGCTGGATTGGTGACAAATCTAGGGATCGAGCAGGCCAAGTAAGGGTGTTAATGTGGCGGAGGCAGTCTTGTGAGATCCTTGCTGTGTGTGGCCGAGCATTGTCTTGTTGAAAACAGGTTCCTGGGAGCCTTGCCATGAGTGGCAACACATGTCGCTGAAGGATGTCATGGACGTGTCGCTGACCTGTCATTGTGCCATAGATCAATTTTAGGATTGACCCTGTATCGTAAGCAATGGCACCCCATACCATCACGCCAACTGTGAGAACGGTGTGTCGCTGTAAAGCGAAGGCAGGATTGAGGTGTTCACTACGGGGCCTCTACACACGAACACGATTGTCATCACTGGTCAAATTGAATCTAGATTCATTGCTGAAGACGACCTGGTTCTATTCTGTTAAAGTCCAATCTTCTCGTGCGCGACACCACTCCAAACGGAGGCGTTGGTGGGTGGGTGTCATTGGCACCTTAGCGCCGCGATACCAGATGTCCTTCAACCAGGCGCCTTGCGATAGTTTGGGAAGACACAGGGTCCCGTAATGAAGCTGCTGCTTGTGTCTGGATAGCGGCCAATGAGGCAGTTTGCTCTACACGTGAGTGCCGTATGATGTGACGGTTTTCTCGACGACTGGTTTGTCGGGGGCGTCCTGAGCCTGGTCGCCGTGTAAATAACGTCCCTTCTGTCCACCGTTCCAACACCTCTTCACAGTAAAATCAGAACGGCCTACCTGACGAGCTACTTTGGCTAAGCTGACCACCCAACTTCCATCATCCTGATGATTCGTCCCTCTCGAACCCTGACAGCTGCTGATATTGACTTCGATGGCGGCGTAACGGCATGTCTACCTCAGCGTTTCCTTAGCAAAAAATTAAGTACACTCAAACAAGCTCTGCTTACCTGTTTTACACTCCAAGAAGAACGAAGTTCAACGCCCTCTAGTGGCATTATGCAATGCGCAGTCATGCTGCATTTCTAATTATTTGCATATCTACCCGACATGTACCTTCATGCGAAGTTTCGTTACGGTCTCTCAATTATTTCTTGGTGCACAAATTTTAATGGCATTGAGTGTATATCTGATATTTTATGACTACAGTTTTATTTTTTTATTTCATTTTGTTTATATTTTGATGGAAGAATATTATTCGATTTAGCTGTTGTATAATACCATGGATATTAAGGCATTTACTTTCTGTAATTTATAATCATCATTTGTATAGTAGCATTAAAAAATAACAAAAAATATTATATTTTTTTTCAATATTTAAACTCAAAAGCAAAATGTTCAACTTTAAATCTTAACTACAATTAGCTTTCAAATCTTCTAGATTTCAAAGGAAATAGTCTTAGGTAAACAAGATTGCTGCGTGTTTTAAAATGTCCTTTTGAGATATTGCTAGTACAAAAAGTGAATGGAAGATCTCCGGTCCGTACTCCTGGGTGTTCTGCTTCAAAATTAGAGAGAGCTTTCCCTTTTTTGTGGGTGTAATTCAGTTGCCGTTTATTAGTACAACCTGGACAACCAATATCCTCAGTGATGAGATGGTTAAAATGATTAATGGTTTTGGTCATTCCGAATTAGTTCTTAACTAGCATATTCATCTAATGTTGGGGGGATTAAATAATGGGGAAACTATTCATTTCATTTTCCATTAGACTGAATGTTATTTAGTTAGTTTTTTACTTTTTCCCTCACTTCATAAATGTAGATTTTAATTAGATAAGCATTTTGTTGTATAAATTTAAATGTTCTGCTGATCACCTTACTTCTGATTGATTGTGTAAGTTATATTTGGTATTAAGTTACGTATGTATTGGTATTAAGTTAATAGAAAAAAATATATATTTGTTTTTAATAATTCAAGGCTATTACTATTTGGATAATCTTATTAACTAAAAATTAAATAAATGTTGGTACTTCCATTAATGAGATGGATGAGTTTGCCAATTCTTGCATAACATTTCTGTTTGAATATGACTTGGTAAGAAAACTGCAGTACTGTGTAAACTACAGTATACTGCTTTAAATTTTTGTTTTGTGTCTAAGATTAGAATGGGAAGTCTGTAAGTTGTATAAACGGTAATAAATTTTGTAAAGTGTCAATCTTGGGAGAAAGAGTGACAGACAATCCCATTTGTAATTTCCAAACTTGAAATCTTCAGCTATAGTGTGTAATGTACACAGTTAATTTGAATTTTATCTTTTTTGAAATCTAGGAAGACCACAAGGGCAGTTTCAAGGGCCACTTGTAATCTGTGGATCATGAACTGACAAATGCTGATTTAGATCTTAGAATTATAAAATCTTTGAAATGACGCAGATGCATTTTTTTATAATTAATTCAACATGATCAATTTTAAATATTGTACATCGTATGTAAAGTAAATATCATGCATTTATTCATAACATTTATCACAGAACCGCCAGGTAATTCAGGAAGTTGAAGAGTTGATTGCTCATAGATCTGTGCAATTTCGTGTTGTTCAGAAAAGGCTTCTGACTAAATTGAAAGATAGTACTCCAACTCCATTAAACAACTTAGACACTCTTCTGGAAGCAACACATCGTCAAGTAAGTAATAAAATGTACAAATCTGAATATACAAATACAATATATGCAAATCTGAATTGTCTCAGCCATTGAAGGCATTCTATTTGTGTGTTTTTCATTTGACTAATTTTCATTTCAGCTTGATGTAAATGTATAATATATACTTGTATAATCTCAAAACTGCAAGAAACTGAGGTTCTTAATTACGTTTTCTAATTAGGTTACATAGTTTTCATAATTATCACAGCCATTATTAGCAACAAATATTAATTTTTTATTTACATACATACTATTTAGGCTCTTTTTAAACATAAGCATTCTTAATAACATGAACTAGATGAGAACTCTAGAAAGACATAAGTGACTTATCGCTATGTCTTCGAAATTACAATACAGACTTGGAAAGGCTGTAAAAAACAATTTTAACTCAGATAAAAGTTAACAGAAAGCACTGCTCGTGCTTACAGAACCAGCGAGCATTTATGGCGTAAATCAAAAGTAACGAATTTAAATTAACTAATTAAATTGTACATTAGCCTAAAGGCTACACAGACCAAATGCGTGCAAGTTGGCTCAGACCTAAACTCGGCGTGACAAGCGTAATGACGAGAGTAACGCAGTGCCGCAGATAAACTGCTTTCAAGAGAATCAACTAGTAACATCATTGGGTCTCGGCTCACTCGACGAGTTATACGTCTATTCTGCTGATATCTGTAATTTCTTGTTCTTTGCATTCATACTCTTAAAATCGGGAGAATTTTTGAGAATTCTGGTGAGTTATATTCGCACTTAGTGTACAGCACTCGTGTTTTCTCAGTGGATTACCTGTCTCATCAGCGTCTGAAGCGTCTGGTAAGCATGCATTACTGAGCCAATGGTTTAGGTTAAGCAGCAAGAAATGAGCAGTTTAGAGGATAAAAATGTACGTAGTTTAATTGAGCAGATACGTGAGAGTAATGGAGGTCATATCGATTACAATCGCCTATCTATGCAAATTAACCACTTGCAAACAGAAATTGAGAGTTTAAAAAATTCTAATTTACCGAAAGTTGATCCTAGGCTTACAATTATGGAAGAACAACTTAAAAATCTTTGTATCATACATGATAACTTAGAGGAAAAGGAAAATGGTAAAATACCTGAAATAGAAATAGTTAGTGCTAACCCCACACCTGATAGTAACGCTAAATTCTTAAAAACACCAGCTACCCCAAAAAAGGGATCGAATTCAGCTAACCTAAAAAGAACTTCTAGCGGAAGAACGCGCAAAAAGAAAACAGTTGATAGCGAAGGTTTTACCTCTCCTCGCAAAACACATAAAAGAAATCATTCGAATACGGAAAAGGATTACCCAAGCCAGAAAAATACTTTTGAACCATTAGAAAATGAGGTTAACATGGATGACGGGACTCAAAATGGTACTCCTTTTGAAACCCCAAAGAAAACCGCGGGTCATATCCCACCAATAGTTCTCGCCGATTTTAACGGAAACTGGGATAAGATGAAAGACGATTTTGAAGATGTACTCGGCATCAAAAATTATACAGGAGACCTAAAAGGAGGAAGACTCACAATCAGAGTTTTCGAACCCGACCACTACCGCGAAATCACCAAATATTTGCAAAATAAGGAAATTCCCTTTCATACTTTTCAAATGAATTCCAAGAAGCCTATTAAGGCAGTTATTAAGAAACTTCCGGCCACCGCAAAAATCGAAATCCTACAGAAGGAAATACAAGATCTGGGCATACCAGTCCAAAAAATAAGGCAAATCACTGCCATCAAGAACGGAGATATCGTCAATTTGCCAGTTTTCGTGGCTGACGTCCAACGAAGCGAAGAAGGAAAGCAGATATTCGGAATTAAGAAGCTGAGAGGCCTTAATGTCCAGATTGTGAAATATAAATCACGGCCAGGTCCCGTTCAATGTCATAAATGCCAAAGATATGGGCATACACGGGACCTGTGCCATTACACCCCACGGTGTTTAAAATGCGCACAAATGCACGAAACTTACTTATGTAAGTCTAAAAAAGATATAGACCAGCCTGTCTGTGTACTTTGCGGACAAAATCATGTTTCATCCTACCGCGGATGCAGCAAAAACCCAGAAAACATCAAGAAGCGAATTGCAGAGCGAAAAGCCGAGCAAAATTCAAATAGTAAAAATACTAAACCTGGATTTACTTTAAAAGAAGATGACTTCCCCAAATTGCCGTCGCGCAATCTACAGAATATCCCTGACCCACCTTCAGCGTGGAGCAGAGAAAAACCATCCAATCAGGAAACACCAAATTTCTTCGAATGGATTAAAACGCAACTTATGCAAGCCAAAGCATTTTTCATGAAATTCAAGTCTGCCAAGACTTTAATAGAGAAATTCGAGATCGGCATGGCAGCGATCGAATATTATATGAACCAAAATTATGACTTCTAGAGGCCCACAGTTTAACCCAAGCCTTATTGCAACTACTACTAGTTTCCTTAAAGTCTCCTTCTTTAATGCCAACGGAGTAAATAAACAGAAATATGAATTGGCGAATTATCTGAACAAACACAATATCGAAGTAATGATGTTAAATGAAACCCATCTTTACCCAAACCTTAAATTCAAAATTCAAGGCTATAATGTCATCCAACAAGATCGCACTCATAATAGCGGAGGCGGCACCGCCATACATCATATCAAGTATCATATATGCCATAAAAATCATATCAAGTTCACTACCTTCAATATCCCGAATACAGGCCGAGTAGAAACCACTGCAGCTCTAATTTATACTGGATTCAACGTTCTTTTCTTGTTTATTTCAGTATATAACCCACCCAGGAATACTTTAACTAATTCTGACTTAGATAACCTGACCAATTTTGATTACCCAACCCTGATACGCCGGCGATATGAACGCCAAGAATACAAACTGGAATTGCAGCATCAATAACAACAACGGAAATATTCTTAATAACTATGCACTCAATAGCAACATTAGAATCATCGCTCCAGATGTTCCAACGAGATAACACTTTAATGGAAGAGGGGATATCCTTGACATCCTGATACTGAAAAATATTCACTCTACCCCATACTTAGAAGTGACGGAAGAGTTATCCTCTGATCATTTCCCTGTAAAATTCGATTTTTATGGTTTCTACCCACCTCTCATTAAACCGAAGATTAAAGTTAACTGGACTATCTATAAAAATGAACTTATTAATATCCCCAGTAGCATAGTAATTAACCATCCCGAAGAAGTTGAAAATGAAATTAACAAATTTAATGGACATATTCAAAAGGCACTGGCCACAGCAACTTATACGCAGAAAAATTACTCTCTGCAAGAACTCCCGAATTATATTTTAAACCTTATAAAAAAAAGAAATAGATGCAGGAAAAATTGGCAACTCACAAGAGATCCAAACGACAAGACTCACGTGAATTACCTCACTCGTCAAATTTCACAGGAAATAATTAGCTATCGCTCCAATAAATGGGACTCTTTTCTTGAAAATTTAGAAATGCAACCCAACATGGTTTGGAAAATTGCAAGATCCCTTCGCAATAACCAAGCAAATCTTCATCACCCTATTACGCACAGAGGTATGACACACAACTCAGAAACGGAAATCGCTGAAGTCATGGCGGAGAGCCTTGAAAAAGTTTTCGAGAAACATGAAGAAATCAGTCCTTTTGACTATACTATCAATAACGAAGTCGAAGAAATTAAACTTAAAAGTAACAGAGATTATGTAAAATTTACCTCCCCCAAAGAAATCCAAGAAATCCTCAGGAAGCTAAAGAATAAAAAAGCCAGAGGCTTTGACAACATAAGTAATGAAGCCCTTAAAGTTCTACCGAAAAACTGTATAATTCTACTGTGCAATTTAATTAATTCATGTATTAGGCTCTCTTATTTTCCGAAAAAATGGAAACATTCAATTGTAATAATGATCCCGAAACCAGGCAAAAATCCAAAAGAAGTATCCAGCTATCGACCTATCAGCCTTCTACCCGCTATCAGCAAAGTGTTTGAACGCGTAATTGCCTCAAGACTCCAAATTTTCACTGACAAATTAATTGATACAGACGATCAGCAGTTCGGGTTTAAAAAAGCTCATTCAACATCGCATCAAATTCTTAATCTCATAGAATTCATTGCCGTAGAATTTCAGAAGAAAAACGGAGTTGCCGCATGCTACCTCGACTTCGAAAAGGCCTTCGATCGAGTGTGGCATGCTGGTTTAATATGCAAGTTATCGAAATTAAACCCTCCTTCAAGTTTCTTAAATCTCATGATTTCCTATTTAGAAGATCGTACCTTCCAAGTCCGCTGTGGTGATGCTTTGTCCACACATAAAAATATTCATAGAGGACTACCTCAAGGTTCCGTCATCTCTCCAGCAAACTTTAATCTATATGCAAGTGACATGCCCAAGCCGCAAAATGCAAAAATCCTTAAATATGCCGATGATACGGTAATACTTACTAATTCCTTAAACCCGCAACATGCAATAGACAAACTGAATAGCCAAATTAAAATAATAGAAAAATGGTGCACCAGATGGAAAATCAATCTTAATCCCACCAAATGCTGTATAGTTATGTACAGAAGATATAAGAAAAACTACCCTCTGGATATCAATATAAAAATTCATGATACTCTTATCCCTTCGGCCAATTCGTACAAATATCTTGGAGTGTATATTGATGCACAGCTCACTTTCAAAGAACACATCAGTTATATCACCAACAAAGCTAATGCAGCTTTTATGGCTCTTTACCCGCTTCTAGGGAAAAATTCTAAATTAAATCTGAATACTAAACGCAATCTTTACCTGATGCTTATTCGACCAATTCTCTTATACGCAGTCCCCACTTGGGCCACGGCTTGCAAAACCCATAGAAAGAAACTTAGCTATCTACAGAATAAAATTCTACGCTCAATAACCTCAGCACCCTGGTTTATTAGAAATATCCAGCTGTATCAAGACCTGAAGATTCCTGAAATACAAGAACAGATCTTAATAATTTCGCACAAATTCTTTATCCAAGTTCAGAATTCACCATATAATGCTATTAAAAATCTCGCAAACTATGATCCAACAGAAGAAAATCTGGTTAAGCGACCACGTTCTATTCATCACAACTCAAAGTGGTGAAAGTGTACATATTGTAAATAGTACCCAGTATTTAATTGCATTTCATATACTCAAGAATTCGTGATATGATTAACTATTTTTGTGTTGAGTTTTAAGTGTATTTTATTATCTGGCAAAGCCAAATTACGGACTTTGTGAAGAGTAATTTGAAATAGCCTTATGGACTATTATTTTTCGTCTTGAAATCGCTTAACAGATTATCCTGCAACATGATTGGTCCATGTGACCCCCAAGCCCAAAAAAGGAATAATCAAATTCTATCTAACTAAACAAGAATTACGTAGCATAAAACTCACCTCTCCATAGTTATTAGATCATTATTATGTAGTAGATTGCAATACTATAGGCCTACAAGAGTTATTTACTCTTAAATTAATAAAACTTTGAGGAATACAGCAGTATTTATCAACGAACCAGAACGCGACCTCAGGTTACGTGATTTGATTCTGACTTACTCTCCGTATCTCATGTTCATTTCAGTCACTCAATTCCTCACTGCAAATAGCACGCACCCAGCACCTGCTCAAAAATTTTTCGAATGTTTCTACATCTACAAAAGTATATCAATTTATAATTTCATGACTGCCTTCCTGTATGACTTTGCCACATAGACCATTCTTTCGCCTAAGGGCGCGGTGCTAAGCACCTCTGATTTATCTAAACAAAAGTGAGCGGCCTCCGGCCTTACTTGATATATAGGTTAAAACTCATTAGTAGTTGACACCTTGAACCGAAAGTACTATCTTGATCTTGATCAACTAGTAACATGATCTTCAGCAGGCGGAACACGCTCTGATTCTACCTTCTTTTAAATACTATCTCTTTCTACCTCATCTGAACACGCACAAATTATAAATTAGTATTCTGACAGGAAAATGGAAAGCGAGAAAGACATAAAAGCTAATTAACATAAAATAACTGGTTAATAAAAAGAAATGAATACTCTACATATTTAAAACCATAAATAAATGTTTGTAAATCTTTAGATAACGGATTTCTTTCTTACAATATGAATAAATTAATCTCAATATCCATTTTGCATATATAAGTGTATTAAAGTGAAGTGTTAAATGCTAAAAATACCCTTTTAAATTACCCATAGATAGTAATTCTGAAAATAAATAATACAAAAGAGTTTAAATGAAGCAGTAATACGTAATCCTAAAAAAGCAAAAAAATCAATAGGCAAGAGATCAGCAGTTATTATGGTAATGATCCGTTTACTATCCATAAGGAATCTAATGAGGTTAGATTATGTTATGTGGGTATGACAAATTACATAAGGGCTGCCTATCACATCTGCCTAAGGGGAGGGATGTCTGCATGGATGACTTTCTAAAGGAAATTGTCCCTTTTTGATGTGGGGGAAAACCATGAAGAATACCCATGGCAGCCAACTCATTCATCTGGGTTTGAATTATCAGTATTTAGAGACCTCTCATCAGCCACTAGCATGATGAGAAACTTACAGAAAAAAAAAATTCTCTCTCTCTAAGTATTTAATATTTTGCTCTAATAAACTATATGTTTTGTTTTTGATTGATAATGCATAAAACTGATAACATTTGTATGCATCTGAAGAGCTTTATTGTAATTTGAACTATTTTTATATGTACACTGCAAAAAAAAAAAAAAAAGACAGTTCCATATCTTCTGTTCTACTGGGTCGATTGACAAAATTCAACTTGCGTCTCGAAACCGCGATTTAGGATATGTATTAGATTTATATGTAGCATTGTTCTAATATAGGTATTTTGACACAAAATCGGACTTTTTTTAAAATAAGATACTTCCCCCCCCCCAATATTTCGATTTTAAGACTCAAATTATACCAAACTGCCAAGTTTTGTAAAAATCGCACAAGTAGTTTTTAAAAAATTAGCTCTCAAAATTTTAGCTCTCCCATGTTTTTAAATACTTTTTATGTTTTTCGAAAAAAAAATTTTTATAACCTATAAAAATTTTAACATCATCTTAAAATTTCTTGGCACACAGGCAAAAAATTATTTTTATTTTTATTATAATTATTGGATTATGGCTTTGTCGTTTAGGTAGTAGTACTTTAGTAAGAGAATTTGACTGAAATTTTCCTATTGCCCGCTTCCTATGACAGTGAGACACTGCTTTTAGAGTACTTTTTATGTTTTAGAGTACTTTTAGAATACTTTTTATGTTTTTCGAAAAAAAAATCTTTATAACCTATAAAAATTTTAACATCATCTTAAAATTTCTTGGCACACAGGCAAAAAATTAGAGTTTTTTATTCGAAATTTCTTAAGGTATACATGAATTTACATATTGGTGCGTTTTGAAATTGGGCAGATTCGTTATAAGCGATAATAACACCAAATGTGTTTTACGCACTTTGTTTAAACTATTTGAAACTAATAAACGTCACCTTTTTTCCCTCTCTTGTAGAATGAATAAAATGAAAGGAAAATAGGTTGCTATAAATTAAGAAGTTCGCTAAGTGAATTATTCTTGGCGCAACTGAAAAAAATGCTCCTAGATAAATTTGAAATTTTTCCGTAAATTTCGAACCAAATTTTACAAAATTTAATATTTAGGCATAATTTGAGTGGTAGAATCGAAATATGGGGGGAAGGTATATCATTTCGAAAAAGACCCATTTTGTGTCAAAATACCTATGTTAGAACAATGCTATATATAAATCTAATATGTATCCTAAGTCGTTAATATACATCCTAAGTCGCGCTTCCGAGACATGTAAAACGCAATTTTAATTTCGTCAATCAGCCCAGTAGAACGGGAAATATAGAATTGCCCCCCCCTTTTTTTGCACAGTGTACATGTGTATACATTGCCTGCTGCTTATTAAACTTACTGGATAATAAGCAGTGCCGATTATTATGTTCAAATTTCATGGAACAAAAACGAATATATACTAATCAATACCGTTTATTTAACTCATCTCCGCCGTTTATAAAACTTAGATTTGCGAAAGACTGATTATTCAAGGCCAGATTATTTTACTTGAACCTATCACAGCTTTTTGTATTTCATCCAGTTGACATATTGTGGATTATGGCTTTGTCGTTTAGGTAGTAGTACTTTAGTAAGAGAATTTGACTGAAATTTTCCTATTGCCGGCTTCCTATGACAGTGAGACACTGCTTTTAGAGTACTTTACCTGCAGTGAATTTCAAAAAAGGCAGAATTTCCTCATCTGAACGTTGACAAAAACAATCTTATAAGGGCATTGTGAATAAGCGGTGGTTCATTCTGGAATACCAGTTGATAGGAGGTGAAAATGCAACTTCTGTATCTCATCTTTAGGTGTTTCTGTAGTCAAAATTTTACCTTTGGGACAGATACATTATGTTTCTAGAAAGTTATAAAAAAGCTCATGAAATGCTTCTTAACACTACCGCATATTAACAGTCTTTGAATGAAAAAGAAGTGTAAACTGTATGCTGAAGAAAAAGCGAAAAAAGCATTGGTCATGCACGTAATCATGAAATGACAGATCAGCTAATAGGCAAAGGACAATATTTCTGCTACTATAAATGAATTTGAAATTTTAATTGATCAGTGAAAAAATGATTTTTAAAATTTTTTGTACACTTAACTTGTAACCTGTTGAAAATGCCTAACAAAAAGACTTAAACCTGCCAGAAAAGGATAAAAAGATATTAATATTCTTGTCAACTGCAGCCAGCAGAAAAATAAATTTAAACTGAGAGTTTTCCAAACAGCATTGTGCAGTTTTCTTAAACAAGGAATTATAATTAATGAAGAACTAATTGAGAATAAAAATGTTTCAATGAAGCTTAAAAAAGGTAGAAAATCGTGAGGTGTTGAAATTGCTTTTCTAGGATGGTTTCAAGCTATAAAACTAAAATGTATTTCTATTTCTAGATCTTTTTCATATTCGCTAAATGCTAAGCGAGATTTTTGTGGTAACTGACAGATGGGCCACAAATTGAAGAAAGAGAAATCCGACTTTGTTCATCAAAAACTACGTGGTTAGAAAACAGAAGCAGATCAGTATGCGGCTGATATCTGGATAAAAGGCGTTCTACTTGGGCTGCTAAATGAATAAAGTTACGCGAAATTTATAAAACTGGTGTGTCTTACAGAACATTATCAAAACACACGTTAATATTCGAATATGAAATTGCAGATGGTTTAAGAAACCTAAGGAATAAGTTACTATGTTATTAACATGCAGTATGGACCCATCAGTTAAGAAAACTCCTGACAAAAACAGAAAACCTCGATATCTGAAAGAGTCAAGGTTTACCTCTAACTCGCCACAAGGACAAGAATTCGTAATATGCCCTACAGAGAGAATTTGTAATATCCCCTAAAGTTCTCTTTTCAATTTGGTTACTTTCTGTTTCTGTCTTAAAAACTGTAAAATGATTTTAAAACATTCTGTAAAATCAGCTCAGTGTTCCGCTCATATGATTCTTCTGTAGAATAGGTGATGCATGTATTTACAAAATGACAAAAGTAAAATATTTTATCTATTTTAATTTTTTAGCTAGTAGGCAAATCACGCACAACTGTAGCACTAGCTTTAATTTTGGTGATGAGATCCTTAAAGTTTCAGTAGGCGTCTTGCACATAATGTTCTTGATTAGGCATGTTTCTAAGCTTAGGTGACGTAGGTAGCTGCATAGGGCAGCGATTTTCTGGAGATGCCACCATAGTTGTTCTCACAAGCAATAATGTCCCTATAGACAGGTGATGGAAGATTTAGTATTTAACATGGGTAATCATCGGATATTAAGAATCAGATACTTAGGAAGACAAAGGTATCAAATCAGAACCTTCATAAGATCAGGTATTTGACATTTCATCTTCCCTTATTCAAAGGCAATACGCTCTCAGAGCCCCAAAACGTATCAGGAGTTTATTAGAATTTTAGCATGGTATAATGCGATACAAGAACATTTTTTTTGCAACTAGTAAGTTTCGTTTTTTACATATGATAGAGACTGAGGCTTTGTAGTTTAAACATTACAGGCACTGTGGCATTACAGTTTAAGCATTACAGTGCTATAAACATAATATACAATATTTCTACATAAAATAACAATAATAAACAATAACAGCAATACATGTACATACAATATGC
>KK119978.1:0-13127 GCA_000611955.2 Stegodyphus mimosarum | reverse complement strand
AAAAAAAAAAAAAAAAAAAAAAAAAAAAAAGAAACAGTTTTTCACAGACGATTCAGTATTTTTCATTCAATTATTTCCGTTCTCACTTCGTAACACGGCAAAAATATACAAAAACTCAAAATATCTGTATCAAGTCTTAAACACTTATTCCTTCGAATAAATTCCAGAATGGATTAAGCATTATTTAATTCGCAATAATAAAAGAACGCATTTGTTGTTGCGAAGTTTAGTTTCTCTAGATTGGCGACAAATCCAATGTTCTGCTAAGTTTCAAATGTAAACAAATATGGCTTCTTTCGTAAACATAATTAGGTTTAGTTATTAAAATAAATAGGTTTAATTATTAAACAACTTTTAAATTGTTGATAATTCTAGAAATATTACGCGCAGATTTACTAAAGGCACAAAAACCTTAATCGGAAGATAAGAACAATATACTTCAATCATTTTTAAAATAAAAAATGGGCAATTTACCAACATATAAGAATAATATATATATATATATATATACATACATACATACATTTGATGCGGCCGACTGCAACCAAAAAGGGAGATGCATATATACATGTTATAGCAGTCCGATATACAAAATTTCAACGTTCTGAGGGTACTCGTTTTTGAGTTATGCGAGATACATACATACATACGTATGTACGTACAGACGCATGAAAAAAGTCTCTTCTGAATCTTTTTTAAAACAGTTTTATAATTCGTTTGGGGAAATAGAGTCCTTTATTCTGTCCTTACGTACAGATGTCATGCCAAAACATCATTAAAATGCCTTCGATAGCGATCAAAATGGATATTTTCGTTGAAATATGGTACCCGGAGTTTTTCATGATTACAATACTTCCTTTACTTCGCATAAGGAAGTAAAAATGCCAAATGTAAGAAAAATGTCGTCATGTAAGAGCCAAATGACCAAACAGTCGCCAAATGCTTGCTTTCGATTTTAGTCAATCGTTTAAAACCAAACAAAAAAGCAACTATAGTTTGGATTATATTTTGAATACTGTGGATTTTGAGGGTGATCAGACACAGGTCCCTCTTCTTCAGGGGAGAAAAGGATCCCTTGAAACATCTACAGCATGTTCTTTTCCGGGGAATGAGGGATGCCATCCGAGTATTAAGATCAGGGATATAGCATCGATCAAATAATTTCCAGAAACATGATGAACAATTCACAAGAGGACTTTTGCGTTGAAGCCATGATGAACAGTTCATAAACGAATATTTATTGTTTTCCAATTAAAACTGTGAGAACGTTCTTAATGGTATGCTTCTTGTTGTATTTATAATAAACTAATTAAATTTCATTAGTATGGGCGGGTCGTTTTGGATGGGGCCATAAAAGAGTCCTTTATAGTGTAGCAATAATTTAAGCTGGAAGATTTGGGAACTCTTGTAATATTGTCTCTAGTCTCAGGTTTTTTGGTTTCCTGGGCAAGGGGACCTCTCTTTGAAGCATTGTTCGAAACCACAAGTTGTTGATTAGTTCGGGAATCCAAAGTAACTTTTAGCGGTCGACCTCTCTTCTTCAGCGGAACAATGGGAGAAGTGCTCGTGTCTTTGAAAGGTGTTAGTGGGGACGTATGGTATGTTTTTAAGATTTCTGATGGTTTATGAAGGCTTGAAATAGCATAGGTAGTAATTGATTTCTGTTTCATTTCCAAGTATGGACCGTCACGCTTTGGTATAAACTTTGAAGTCTTTTTGTTTTTTACATTATTAACGGGATCTAAATTGATCCACACTTTATCACTTGGTGAACAAAAGACTTGTGTTCCTTTGTCATATTGTTTATTTAAGTTGATCTTGCTTCATTTCGATACGTTCTCGTATGTCCTTTGTAACAATTGCGAACCGGTTAAGATAAGGAGTGATTTCAGGAACAAAGTTATCATTTTTGATCACAGCTTTGAAATCGTGGACAACGTCGTCGACAGCCCTCAGCTCTTTTCCAAACATTAGGGATGCTGGTGTAGGCCTGTAGTGCCGTATTCATAGCGAAGCAGTTGTCATACGCATCTCCTACGTGGATTGCCAGACGAGGTTTTAAGTCTCTATTTTTCCGTTCCACAGGATTAGATTGAGGAAAGTAAACTGGTATCAGGTTTTGATTGATATTTAATTTGCTGCAAACTCGTTGCATGGCCGCACTGATAAACAGGGTTCCGTTATCCTCTGATGATTCTTCGTGGTTTACCATGCGGCATGAATACTTCTTCGATGAGGGTTATAGCACAGTCGCGTGCTGTAGCTTGAGCAAGAGGAAATAATTCAACTCATCGGGTAGCACAGTCTTCGACAATGAAGATCCGTTGTTTTCCAATATCAGTTTTTGGCAGCGGTCTAAACAAATCAATAGATATGATCTCAAAACGTTGAGAAGAGACAGGGGTTCTTAGCAGTCCAGCTGCCTTTTGGTTGGTAGCCTTGTAGCGGTTGCATTCAGGACAGCTTTTCATATAGTCGGATAGGTACTTTTTCATACCAGTTCAATAATAGCGTCTGGCAATTCGTTGGAATGTTTCTTCCTTTCCATGATGTCCAGCCATTGGGTCATCATGATGAATTCACGCTCGGCAGTTGGAATGACTAACTGGGCCTTTTCTGAATCAGAGTCAGGGACGTATCCGTAGAGAACACCTTGATTCAGTAAAAATCCGCGTTTAGTGCAGTTGGCCTATTCTTCAGTTTTCTGAGTGAATTCGAAACTTTCTATAATCTTTTTTAAATTTTCATCTTTAAGTTGGGATTCACGCCTGTGTTTTGGACTTCTTGTCGGCATGTCCACTACAGATATATTTGAAATTTCCCAAGGTGAAACTTCCCTCTCGGAGCTTGGACGGGATAGTATGTCAGCGATGACGTTTACCTTTCCAAGGATGTATTGTACTTTCAGGTTCAAAGACTGAATTTCAAGTGCCCATCTAGCAAGTCTTCCAGTTGGAGACCTGAGGTTCAAAAGCCATTTTAAAGGTTGAAGATCAGATGCTATAGTTATTTCTGATCCTTCTACGTAACCACGGAATTTCTTCAGGGCTCAGACGACACAGAAGGCTTCTCATTCAGTCGTCGAATAGTTTCGCTCAGCCGGAGAAAGCAATCGGCTGGCATATTCGATAGGGTGCTCTTTTGACCCTTCCCCTTGAATTAAAACAGCTTCAAGAGTATAATTGCTTGCATTTGTTCGAAGAGTATAAGATTGAGCTCCATTTCCTTGCTTTAACACGGGAGGTGTTATGAGGCAGTTTTTTTAGACTTTCAAATGCTTTTTGCTGGTTAAAACCCCATTCCCATCGGACTTTCTTCTTCGTTAGATCACTAAGGTGTGATGATATTTCTGCGAAGTTTTGTATATATCGTCTAAACCAAGAACACGTCTGAAGGAAGGATTGGAGTTCCTTAACGCTTTTCGGAGGTGGAATTATCTGGATAGAGGAAACGTTTTCTGGATCAACTTCGATTCCTTTTTGTGTGATCCAAAATCCCAAGTATTTCACATGAGAAGAAGCGAAGGGGCACTTTTCTCTGTTTGCTGAAGTTTGAAGAGCAAAAGTCTTTCGAAAATAGCTTTGAGATCGGAAAAGTGTTTCTCGAATGATTCTGACAAAACGATTATGTCGTCCAGATAGGTGAGGGTTAAGATGTCCTCAAGTCCACAGTGAAAAGGGTCTATCAATCTCTGGAATTCCTAAGACCAAAGGGAATTCGTAGGAAAAGATATGTTCCGAAGGGACAGTTTTTCAATGGATGAAAGGAGTAGGTTTTGCCTCATGTAACAGGTCATCCATCGTCGGAAGTGGGTAGGAATCCGGAACTGTGATCGCGTTCAATTTTCGGTAATCTATGCAGAGTCGTACATTTCCAAAGGGTTTGGGTATTAAAACAGCTGGGGATGCATAAGGTGATTCGCATTCTTCAATTATTCCTGCACATAAGATGTTGTCAAATTCTTGGTTTAAGATTTCTTTCTTGGCAGGGTCATTCTGTATGGTGGTACAGCTACTGGGGGATGGTTTCCAGTTTTAATTCGATGTTCTATGAAAGGTGTTGCTTCTTCCCCTGGTTGGAAGATAGTTGAATATTGACTCAATAAGTCATTTAACTGTGATCTTTGATGAGGCGATAGATTTGTCCTTCACAATAGTACAGTATCACCCTCCGACGTACATTAGGTTTTATCACTGGGTTTAAAATCATCATCAATGAACTTAAACTTCTGTTTTGGATTATCATGGTAAAACCACCAATGATTTAGTAGGCCTAAAACAATTTCAGGGCTTCTAAGAAAATCCAGTCCTAAAAGTGTCCTGTTATACTTTGGTGAAAGGAGTGCAAATAAAGTTATGCGGAATGGTCTTCCTTCAATGTGAATGTCTACCTGAGTCATGTGGACCTCTTTCACCCTTTGAATACCATCAGCGAGAGTGACCTTCATAGTAGTTTTCTTAAATTCTGTTCCCTGTTCTTTCAAGAGATTATATAACGTTTCTCCCGTTATAGCATGAGTAGCGCCAGTGTCAGCGCAGACAATTCCCGTAAATCCGTTAATTCTTACCCTTAAAAGAGTCGTGTCAGGTGTCTCCATAGACAATGTATGTAAGTGTATAGCTTTTAAGTCGGCTGAATCTTTACTTAAAGAAGGAGAGTAAGTTGGACACTTAGCCTTAAAGACGCCTGATTTTCCACAACCATAACAACTAACAGTTGGTCGATCTTCTCTCATACCAGAATTCCTTGTAGCTGAGTTTTTCACAATTTGATGGTTATTTTTATAATTTGGGGGACCACTACATTGAGACGGTTTAGGAGCGTCCTTACTGACTTTCTAATTCTGATGTTTTTAGCTTCTTCATATAAATCTAATTTATCAGCCAGTTGAAGAGGTCAGTCCGTACGGACCAATGATTCACAAAATGTTCTTTATACTCAGAAGGTGATCGTCTTTTAATTTGGCCCAATATCATCAAATTCTTTAATGTCTCAAAAATACTGACTTTTAATTCGTCAATCCAGCCATCAAAGAAATTTCTCAAATCAAAGTAAAAATCTCGCCATGTACTATCAGGACTTTTGCGATGCTGCAAAAATAACTGTCGGAATTTTTCAGCGCTTAATTTAAAACGCTTTAAGAGAATTGGTTTGATGTTGTGATAATCTTGAGCATCACTACCAGATTTCTTTGCAATTAGTTTTGTACCGTCATTAGGTGACAAACCTAATAGATACACTACCCATTTCCCTTGAGGTATATTCAAAATTGTTAGTTGCCTTTCAAATAAAAGTGAGAAAAAACGCTCATGTCATCACTTTGTGGATTAAAGTGAGGAATTAAAGTTTGTAATTGTAACTTAGGAATATCCATGTCAGCGAGTTTAAAAGCAGGTACGGAATCATGACTAGCACCGGAGCTAGCTATTTGTATTTTCAATTTTTCAAGCTCGTGCTTGCGTTCTTCTATCTCTTTCCTTTCATTATAATCGCGTTCCTCACGTTCTTTTCTTTCGTTAAATTTGCGTTTCTCTATTTCTTTTCGTTCCGCAATAATGCTAAAAAATAGATCTTTTGTAAACTCTTCATTGTAACCCTTACTCATTAAAATTGCATCCTACTATCATTTGTTCAGTAACATTCACACCGGGTTCGTTTGCTAGAACACACACATCTTGTTTACGTCCTTTAGCAAAAAACGACATGGTGACGTATTTCTTCGATGAACAAACCACCTTATTATGGCATTAAGTAGAAGGTTGTAATGAGGTCACCTTACCCAGAAAAGATTTGCAGTCATTTTACCATAGAATTTCAATACACTAAAGTTAGTTAATTTGAAAAAAAAAATATAACACAATATCAAAATAATATATGAAAAAAAAAAACTTTGTTGACTAAATATGTAACAGAAATGGCGCAGTTCAAATAACTTTTCTACTCTAAATCATCTTACGCTACATTAAATCATCAAATACAAACAATTTTCTAGCAATGTAACCGGAAATACAAGAAAACAATATCAAAAAAGAAAATCGTTATGGAGGCACAGAGTCATTGAGTTACTAGCTCGTCAAGTGTATTTAGCGCCAAAAACAAACCAATTAGCAAAATCGAAACTACGTTTATAAGACTGGATACATTCAGCATGTTTTACATAGCAATTTTTAATACAGAATTTTACTGCTAAAATGCCTCACTTTGAATATATTACACCTTTTTATGTTTTACCGAATTTACCATTTCGAAACAAAACTGAACATTATGATTATACAGTTCTAGTGCACGCATTATGTGCAAACAAAATCATTCTTAATCATTTCAAAATGGCATAATATTCATAAAAGATATATATATATATATACTTTAAGAACACAGTAAAGTGTTTTTACGTTTTCTATTTAAATATTTGCACGTTTTCAACATTAAGATTTAAAACATTAGAAAATATTAATGTTAAAATGCGAAGCAAATGATATCACTGACATCTATTTATTGCTTAAGCCATCGGCGTGACAGAAAAAAAAATCATACCTAACGGGAGAGGTATTCTTTACCTAAAAGTTTTAGGAGCTTTTATTGGTCTTAAATAATATATGATTTGGATGTGGATGCAAGTACTGTTCCTGAAGAAGAAATTGAGCAAAAGCCAAACGAAAACTTTTACAGTTAAACATTAACGTTGGGTGTCAATTATGGGGGCGTCGTTTTGGATGGGGTCATAAAAGAAACCTTTATAGTGTAACAATAATTTATTAACAGGTTTAAGTTACACACGGACATTACATTTAACATAAGAAATTACAAAGCAAGCGTCTGATACAACCTATCAGGTCCGACACTTGGCTTTTACTGGAGTATTTCTCTGGCTACTCAGCAGAGGGCACCCTCGTTGTTAACAGTTAGTCCAACACTTTATATTAGCAGCAGCGTTTATATTAAAAGATTGGTTACATTATTCTTTCGAAGAACATTTTTCTCATCGTTTAATGTTATCGAAATAGTAGCAGTGAACAAATGTGATCACATTAAGCGACGCGTACTATACTAAGATTGATCTTTGTTCATACAGAATTTTTAATATCATTTGATTTAATCTTATTACCTTTCGAATAAATTAATAATGTACGACTTTCAGTCGAACCGTGCTTTTGATCTGCCTTGTAATTTAATATTTTCACTTTCTTCAGTTATCTCAGAAACCAGTTTTTAACCATCAGTTCATCAGGAATTTTTATTTCTTCTCTATCAGGCATCCTAATTAGCTATCTCCATATGTTTTGTTTATATCTTATGAAGTGGAAGTCGAATTTTCTAAGCTTTCACAACGGGGGTGCTTAAATACGTTGCCAATATTCGTAACTAATGAGGCAGTTAATTTTAAAAAATTACATGAAAGAGATATCAATTTACTTAAGTAATCAAATAACAAAAATTTATAGTGTAAAACCAAAAGAATGATGCAGTGTAGCGCCTCAGCAATAAGAAAATAGTCTTATTACAATTTTATGATCATATATAATAAGGTCAATAATATATGAAATAAAAACATGCATTATGAATTCAAAATGTAAATATAAAATATAAACAGAAATAAATTTCAGAAGTTTTTTAAAGCTTGCACAAAATTATATACACAAAACGATGATACTAAAGATTACTAATGCAAGGATACTAACCCGAACTATAGATTTGATTTTAATAATAAAATCAACATTCAGGATTTAAGTTGAGTTAATGGGCTTTCGATTTTCATCCACCCAAGAAAGAATCAAGAATTGAGTATGCTTTCTGTGCATGTGAATTCTGAGCATTTAATGGTCAACCGTTTAAAAACGTAAGTTGTAGCTAAGCCTAACAATTTCCAAGTTCCACTTATGCCGAGATTATCAAGCATTCTGCTTGATGTGTTCCGGCTGTCATCAGATGTTTGCACTGTGGGCGCTGAAGAGAGAATTAGTCCGAAGCGTGAGTCCAAAAGGGCAGGAGCTAATGGTGAAGGGGCGTGACCAGTTGTCACGGGGGCTGGAAGTTGACTTATCACTGGTTGCGAATCTTCTAAAGAATACTTCGCCAAAGTTGCAATTAAATAAAATATAAAACATACATGAAAGTAGAAATAATAAAATAATTGCATAAACCAGTCCTCTATATTATTTACATATGTACATTAGTTTAAGTCCATCAGGAGCTAAACACAAGACATGGAAAGATGAGCCTGTAGGTCACATGGGTAGTCACTCAGCCAAGTTCAGGCTCAGACGCTTGCTGCTTGAGTTTGGATCTCTGAAATACTATCGAGATCAATATTTAATAATCTCTAATTAAGTGGGAAAGTCTTGATTTTCCTTAATCAGGTAAGCAGCGTAAGGCCTGAGAAACCTATCTTCAGCAAGTATCTCGTAGTGAAACAAGTTAAAGTTCATAAGATGTTCACAATTTAACGCACCTTTGAAGAAACTTGCATTAATCTTGCGAATAAATTGATTTAGTGGTTCAATTTTCATATCTTTATGCAATACTTCGTTTCTGACATAATAGTGGGCATTTGTGCTAATCCTAAGAAACTTGTTCTGCACTTTTTGAAGTTTCTCTATATCTTTTTCACTGGCGGTAGCCCAGGCTGGCGCCGCATATGTCATAATTGGTCTGATGGTACTAAGATAAATTAGTCTTTTCTTATACAGATCCAGTTTCGAAAATTTTCCGATAATTGGGTAAAGACATTTCATGACTCTTAGCGCATGGCTACGAGTATTCTCAATATGTGGAGTCCACGTGAGTCTATTATTGATAGTTATGCCAAGATATTTAGCTTTGTTGACAATTGGCACGGGTTCGTTAAACAGTAATAGCTCCATTTTAAGGCGGGCATTCTTCTTTCTTTTCCTGACAATAAGGAGTTGCGATTTTTGTGCATTAATCCGCACTTTCCAACGTTTGCACCAGTTTTCAATGTAAGGGACGTTTTCCTGTAGTTTTTTGATTGCATGATTAACATTCGCTGACTTCACTGCAACAGCAGTGTCGTCAGCATAGCATGCAAGTATTGCATTACTATTGTAGTGGATTTTCGGGAAATCTGCCACGTAGAACAAGTAAAGTATCGGACCTAAAACCGATCCCTGAGGAATGCCACTCAGCATGATTCTTTTAGTAGAGAGAGAGTTTCCAACGGAGACTTTGAAAGTTCTGTTTGAAATGAAAGAAAGTAGCACAAGGATGAGTTCTCTTTCAAAATCAAGATCAATCAATTTGCAAATTAGCCCCTCATGCCAAACGCGGTCGAAAGCTTTCGCCACGTCTAGCATGAGGATAGCTGTGTTTAAATTGTTATGAAGTGCTTGTCCCACAAAGTCAGTAATTCTTACTAATTGCTTGGTGGTTGATAGATGTTGACGGAATCCAAATTGCTCCGGTGGTAGCTTTTGGAGGTGCACTTTCATACGGGCAAGTAGAATTCTTTCGTAAAGTTTAGATAGTCTAGGCAGCAGGCTAATAGGTCGAAAACCGTCTGTTTGCATATGATTTTTTCCTGGTTTGGGGATCATTATAATTTTGGCAGTCTTCCATTTCTGTGGGAAATAAGACTGAGTCATGCAAGCGTTAAAGATAGAAGTAATCTTGCATATAACGTTGATAGGCAAGTTTTTCATGGCAGTGTTTGTGATGCCGTCAAGCCCTAGGGCTTTTTTGGTCTTTAATTTTTTAATGAGAGACTGAACTTCGGATGGAGTTGCAAGCTTTATTAAATTATTAGCTGTATGTGAATTAAGCCAGTTCTTCACTTTGGAGAGCGTCTGCACTTCAAAATTAGCGTCAATGGGCCAGCAATTTGGCGAAAATTGATCTTCTAGGTGAGAAGCAAACATCTGCCTTTTCTTGGTCTGAAGTCGCAACCTTATTATTGAAGTGCAGCGGTCGGTTACTGGTGTACGTAGTTTTTAAATTTTTGATAAAATTCCAAAATGTACCATTTTTGGCATCTAAATTCAGCATTTTTTCTTGCCATAATTCCTCCTTATGTTGTTTTATAAATTTCTGTATTTCTTTACTGAGCTTATTAATTTCTCTCTTGATTGGTGGAGACCAGGTCACGTGATATCGTTTTCTTAGCCTATTTCGCTGCTGCATTAGCAAACGAATATTTGAGGGTAATTTATAAAGTTTTTCTCCATCAGTAATTATTTCACTTGCCTCTACAGTGGCAGTTTTAATTTTACTGGTTAATGAAGTGATTTCATTTTCAATATCAGTAACAGTTCTTAGGCTTTTTTGAGGGAAAGTCCAGTCTTTCAACAAATTTTCAAAAAGCTTCCAGTCTGTATATGTTCTGGTCGTATTAGTGGAGGGTTTAGGAATTCCTAACGTAGCAATTACAGGTAGATGGTCAGAATCAAGTTCGTGGATTACATCTAATGCCATTGGAACCGTTGTAGTCGTTAGAGCGATATCTAGAATGTCCGATTTTTCTAGCCGGCCCGGTCGATATGTATATTCACTTGGGGAGTATAATACTACAGGGTGATTTGTGACATATTCATGTAAAATTTTTCCATTGGTATTGCCTTTTCTACAATTCCAAGCTGTATGCTTGGAATTAAAGTCACCAGCAGCAATCGTAGGGAAATTCTCAGGCAATATAGAGTCTAAGAAAGTTTCAGAGAGTCGATTTCGTGGTGGGTTATACACTGCACAGAAATTTATGTCACCATACACTGGTAAAGTAATTTGAACAGTTACACTTTCACAATTAAAATCCGTGCATGATTTAATGAGACACGACGGGTATTTTCTCTTCACATAAATCATAACACCCCCTCCTCTATGGGTGGTACGGTCACATTTGTATGAAACATAGTTCGGAATTTTTAGACGATGGCATGGTTTGGCATGAGTCTCAGTTATCATGCCAATGTCAATATCGTGATCAATACAAAATTGTTGGAATTCACTAATTCGATTTTGGAGGCCATTGGCGTTCCAGAAAACGAAACGGATAGTTGTCAGCCGTCTAGTGTAATTATCCATGAATTTGGGAGTCCGGATTTCGTTCCTGATGTGTAGTTGAGCTTTCATCAATTAATTTCTTGCAGAGAAAAGGAATTCCAGATTCCTTAACGAAGGAGACCAACATACTTAGCTGTTGGAACATTTGCTTGGCCTCTGTCATCATTCTCATAGATTCCGGAGCGAGTCCAGTAGTTAATGCCTGAGCATATGTTTTATTCGTCACTATACGTTCATTGAAGGTTTTGGCTTTGGGAGTCACTTTTTTCTGTGGAAATTTCTCACAACCTCTATAGTTGGCTGTGTGACCAACTTGTAAACAGTTGGCACATTTCGGTGGTTCAGATTTATCTCTTAAACATTTGAAAGTTTCGTGCGCCTCCGCACATCGAACACAACGCGGCTCATGATTGCAGTTAGCTTGCGAGTGGTAGAACCCTTGGCAGCGATAACACTGTAAGGGTCCCGCTCTGCCATTGTAATCCTCAACTTTGATCTTCATTCCCATAAGAAAAGATTCATGATGGATTCTCTTATTTTTGTCATTTCTCACAAGAGTAATGAGAAAGAGGGGGAGGTTGATTACATCACCATTTCTTCGTCTTTTCAATTGGTTAACACGGATGACGTCATAATTTTTGGCAACTAATTCTTCAGCAATTTCATTAATGTCCATGTAGGCCGGTAAATGCCGAATCACCACTTTTAAATGTTTGGATTCGGGTAGCTCAAAACAGTGAAAACTCACATTTTCATCTTTCAGAATTTTTTGGACTTGTCTAAAAATAGTCGGTAGTTTTACCAATATCTTAAATCCGTCCTGGATTTGCTGACCGAAGTAGTCACTTTCAGAGTGCAGTCCGTGCTTTTTTAAGAGCGCTCTAGCTTTATTCCAGTTGAAGTTGGTATCTTTTACGATGAAGGGCGGAAGACGTCCTCCCTTCTTGTTAGGATTTACTAATTCCGGTAAAATTCCGTCAATTTTTCCATCCTCAGTGGGTGCCGTTTCCATGGGTTCTGGTTCAGCAATGCTGGGATCATCTCTGGGCGAATCAGGATTCGTTGCGGCTGCTTGGGGTAGTGCCGGCTTCCTGATAGATTTCTTTCGGGGTCTCCGGGTGACATCTCCTCGGGGAGCGCCGTCGTCAGAGTCTGAACTGGCATCTAGGGCTTTATGTTTCGTACAGTCTTCTTCAGATTCTGCTGGGCTCTCCGCTCTTCTGACATTAGCTTTAACATTCGGAAGGGGAGGAAAAGCATCATTTTTCATTCTGTGTTCTGGTGGGTGAACTGTAGTGAGAGTAGAAGAATCATTAGAGTCTTCCTCTGGTTTGCCATCTTTTAGTGGTCTGCATTCCTCGTTGGCAAGCACCCTAAATTTGCAGAACAGGGCCAGGTCACGAGCTTCTCTTTCAGTCAGATATCCTCTATCTTCCTGAATCATCTGTAGGTTAGTTATTTCCAAACCTATGAAGTCAAAAAATCGATCCATAGTTGGGAAAACAAAATAAAATAAAACAGTATGTCGCAAGGCCTTTTTACAGCAAACTGATGAACATAGTTCAACGAATGCCAACCTTTTCTTTTTTGTTTTATAGTACTAGTAAAATGAGATAGTAAAACGCTTTGCAATCAAAGTACAATAGCCTTACACACACAACACAAATGCGGCTTTTTGAAATCTGTTCAGCAAAATATTGTTACGGATTTTTCAAAAACCATTATAACTCAAAAGTTCTAATAATCGCTAAGCCTAACGTGGCGGCTGCTTGTTTATATTTGAAACTTTTAGTAGTATAGTGAACTAAGTCAGTTGGAGCACCAGCGTCATGTCTTTTTGCCTAGTGGAACCAAAAATTAAATTTTTATATACCGAAAATTTTGTCTTCTTGCCCATTGGCCGAATTGCTTGTTTTGGCCTAAAACTCTAATTTTAACAATACTTTGATTTTTCCCATTTGGGATACAAATATTCAAACAGCTTAGCTTTTCATTCTTGCTGCCAGTTTCTTATATAGAAAAAATAACTCCCTTTTATTGTATGAGGACTGAGGATTCTGTGTGTATTCTTTGAGAACATGGTAAATTCTGTAAAGGGTTCTTAACCTAAAGTTTTC
>KK119977.1:475782-540919 GCA_000611955.2 Stegodyphus mimosarum | reverse complement strand
AGTTTGTAAATAATAGTGATTTAATAAAAGAGGATTTCAAATCCCTTTCAAGTGCAGTTATTCAAGTGCAGCCAATACAGGATCTACACCAGAACATAGCGTACCTTCCGCTCCCTGTTCCAGTTCAGGACTTGAGGATAAGAACCCTATTACAGAACTATGTTTCCTAAAATGATGCACAGAACACTCAGTCCTGATAATGTAACATAAAAAAATGTAAAGGGCAAAGTCATGCCGGACAGAGGGCAGTCCATTTAACATTGAATAAATAAGTGTCTCGTAATTTGGCGAGAAATCCCGAAAAGTCGCCAAACATGGCGATATTTTTCGTCCGGCCCCTGTGTCACCTAATAGATATTGTGATTGAATAAATATAGTTGACTGCTATATTAGCTGTAATCGTAATGCGACCTTCATATTGCCTTCATTTTCGAAAAGCAGAAAGTATTAGAAATATCTCGACGTCCGGGTGAAAATTATTTAAGGCCTGAGAGAGCATCTTCTCTCAGTTATTGAATCTGGTGACGTTGCGCTTCGCGATGTATACCAGTAATCGTCTTGACATGACTACTTTCAGTAATCATCTTGACATTACTGCTTTCAGTTGCTCGCTTTGCATTGCTCATAGTAGTACGAAGTGTGATTACTGATTGTACTCTGTGGTACTGTGAAGAGTTGTACGAATATTTTTTGTGGAAAGTTCCAAATCTCTGAAATGTTTCTTTTGATAAAATAAATTTTATCAACCTATCATAGGAACTGTGCGCCAGTTTATTACGAGCCAGCACGCAAGCAATATTAAAACTAATTTTTTTCAACAATATTAAAATTTATTTAATTTGTAAATTATAGATATTAATGGAATATCATCAGTAATTTCAGTGTTATTTATAACAGAGTTACGTGCATACGTATTTTTTTCTTTTTTTACATAATGGGATATTATAACAAAGTTTTATCTATGTATTATGAATTCAAATCAAATTAATTACAAAATGCCAAATTAATTAATAAAATATTTTTCCTTATAAATTTTATTCATTTTATTTTTACCTTTTGTTTGCATCATTATTTTCCGCAGAATTATATGTACATAGCCTTGAAGTTTTTCAAATAAAAAAATTAAAAACACGATAGATATGAATTCATATAATAAAAAAAAATTGAAAAGCCTCTCAATATATTTAAGCCCAAAATCATGCCCAATAGTCCAATAGTTTTCGTCAATGTCAAAAATTTAAAAAAATGACTTAAGCATTTTTATTTAAGGATTATAAGGTATTCAAGAATTAGTGTTGCTGCTGAATTCCTTTAATGTTTGACAACAGACACATTAAAATATCTAAGTGGACCTTCATTCACTGCTAATCTCACAGAAACCGATTCTTGAAAGATTCCATTGGATATAGATGAACAGCCAGAACTTCGCCTTCGATCAGGATATCCGAGTTGGAATCTTGAGTAATTCATAGTGAATTTCGGTTCATTTATTGCTGTAATCTCCCACAAACCAACTCTTGCAAAATTCCATTGGATATGGAAGACAAGACAGACTTTGATTTGCATCAGGATACCTGCGAGAACGCTAGTGCTGAAATCTTGAGTAATTCAAAGTAAATTTCGGTGCCATTGTTAGTATCTTGGGTAGACAAATGTCACATTTCTTTTCCAGTCAGAATAGGTTAAGGAAATACGAAAATCCTGATCCAGTCTCTTCAGTACTGCATTCTTTCACCATTATGTTAGGTAAGAGGAGAAATACATCAATATATATGTGAAAGCGCTAGATTTTGCAGCCACTACAGCCCCTATACGACACGGAGAACATCACCTGGTTACTTGAGAGAGCGCGATGCCGGCGACGAAAGCGATAGGTCGACCCACGTGAAGGTGGCGATGTTTGACGCTTTTGACATTTGCTCTGATTCCGTGAGTGGGAGAAGGCTCCAAGTGACTGTAATTAAACGTCAGTGATGCAAAATTTCTTTCAGTTTAACTACGGCAAGAAGGCGCTAAACAACTGTTTTATTTTACTGTAATCTATTATAATTATTAAATGTTCTGCTGTATGAAAAGAATTCTTATTCTTTTCCGAGCGCGGTAACCTATTCTCCATACATACAAAAATGCACTGAAATAACACTGTGGAAACATGATAAAGAAGAAAATGCTGTATAATGAGCAGTTGCGAGGACAGTCGTGGAAATAACCAATGAATTACTGATTTTGAACTAGAAAAAAACAATTGCAGTCTAGAGCTATTAACTGTAAGCAAGAAATATGAGAGAAATATAAATTAGGCAAATTTACTTCGCAGGAAAATTCGGAAAAAATGGCTAAAATAATCAATAAATAAGTATGAATACACTAAATAAATAGAATGAGAATTCTACCGTCTTAGCTCTAGAGAATAATATTAAATTCATTTACTCAAACTTTTATATTTTAAGCTGCAGTGTTATAATCCTGTTCTTAAATTGTCTTTAACTTTACGTTTTGAACAAAATTTTTTGTTATCGTGCACAAAGTTTTAAGTTCATAAACTTCTTTAGATCTGAAGAACCTTGTGAAGTCTAGTCCTTTTTTTAAATAATATTTTTTCTATGTTCTTGATGGTAATGATTCTTATAGCATAGTATGTATTGCCCAATGTATTCCTTTCCAAATACACTAATATTACTTTTTAGTTTTGGAAAAAAATTCCTGCAATGTAAAAACGTCTAGCTCGGAAATTATTGAAAAACATTACTTTATTAAACAGACATTATTAGAGATATTTTTTCATTACTACAGATTATTACAGAGAAGATAACAAAAAGGAAAAGGTGATAACAAAATTTTTTTAATTAACTAATTTTCAGCTTTCTAAAGTTGTTACTGTCATAATTTAAATATTTTAATTTTCTGCTTCTATATGAATGCACTAAATTTTATATCCTCCCGAAAAGAGAAAAAATAACTTTTAATCTATTATTTAAAGCAATAAGTATGTACACTAAACACAAAATTTTATCTGAGATCCGTTTTTCCATCCATTTGACAAAACTGAATTTCCTAAGAACATATTTAAGTTTATTCTATATAAAAATTCATTAAAATTGCATGTAGCGTTAATAAAAATTACTGCAATTTTCAAAAGTGCGTTTTGCAATGAATGAGGGTTTATCGAAAGTTAAAATGGCATCTTTATAATGAAATAAAAAACTCCACAATTGTACGGAATGCTTTTACGTTCATTTCGAGTTCTTATGTTTATTACTATTCATGAAGCAAATTTTTATCACAAAGAAAAAATAAAGAAATTGTTTCCGTCATTTGAGCACTGGAGGGCAGAAAGATTATTTGTATAAGATTATGTAAAGATTTGTAAGATGTTATGTCTAAAGATTATTTGTATATGAGTTTTACTCTCGAGTTATTTAGACTCTAGAGAATTAAAAAAATCGCTTGAGGTTGTAAACTCATTAGGTTTTTTTGAAGCAAGAGACGTGAAAAATATGCAGTGCCCTCCCAGGGAGCCGAAACCTGGACTTGTAGAATACGCGTCGAGTATGCTTCCAATTACACCACGAAGGCATGCGCAAAGAAGAGAGGAGAAAAGTGTATTAGTAAAAACATTTTTTAAACTTATAACTTCATAGATTTCAGTTACAGCTTATAGATGCCACCCAAGTCTAAAAGCAACTATTCGAGATATTATTGCAGATCCAATTGCATTATCATTAATTTGTGCAAAATGCTGAATGGAATTTTTGGATGTGTATTGGAAAGATATTATAATAGATCTTCTGAGGTAATGCTACTTGAACAGATGCTATCTCGGATAATGAAAATCAAAAATGAAACGGCAAGGCATTTCGGATAAAAACTTTATTTAACCAACTTTTTCTTTATACTATTAGTACTTTTCAATCCATCTTTATCTTTATAACAATTATTAGTAAATTTAAAATCAAAGAAAAATATTTTTTCATATTTATGACAGTAGCACGTATTTAATTATTCCTTCAAACATGATAAATATATTAGAACATGATAAATATGATAAAAAACTAATTTTTCAAGCTTGCCTTTTCGATTTTGCCTAAACTACTTTCACAATATTTTTTTGACTCCCTTCTTTGATTCAATATTCAGCATTCATCTCAGCATCAAAATGTCGGGTTTAAAACCTCTTTGTACTATTTACTAAGCAAAATAATTATATCTGCGCTATTTAGATCACCTGCATGATAAATATTTAGTAAAATTCTGTGGATTGGATACGGTATTTACTAAGAAATTTGTCTAATTAAAAGACAAATGGTGGATTAGATCTAGCTTTCCATCTGTTAATAAGAAATCTAAGGTAATTGAGGTTTGACGTAATTTTATTTCCAACAACATAATTTTGCTATTCCCTTATGAACTTTAGAATAAATTTGTCAGTTTTAATGTAACAGCAAATGAACATTTGTTAGTTTGATTCTTGCAAAGCTGCTCACTATTACGCATTTTTGTCAGCTTTTCTTGGAAAACATCTTCATGAAAGACTAAGCAACATTGGAGATAAAATAATGTAAACAAACGGAAGCAGTTTTTAATAAAGCAGCGGAAATATATGTATATAAAAGAGAAAATGGCCTCGTATTTTGTCGTCCGACGATACTGACCCAAATTAATGGACAGAAGATGAATGGTGGTCACAAAGGCAAATGATGAAATCATTCAACGAAACTTCGATGTCTTAAAATTACAATAAAAAGGAATTTTTAAGCCTTAACCTAATTAGGTGCTTAAGCAATCATAAAGAAGCATAAGGAGTTTAAAGTCGTGATAAATTTTATCATTTTTTCTTATGCTAGAAGAGACATTGGAAGGTTTTATGATTCATTTAATAATCACTAAACTAACAGAATCATTGTTTTTATATGTTGCTTTGAGCCGAGTGCATGTATTTATAACTCGAAAAAAAATGGATTTAATTTTCTTATTCCTAAAATTATTATTAATTTATTCATTTATAATTTAGAATAAGTAATGCATGAAGCAACTATAAAATGTTAATTATATTTGTGACAAACTTAAATATTATCTGATAGGATCATGGAGGTAAAAGGACATGGAATGGCTACAAGCAATCCTCGCTTTATGCCACTATTTTGAAGCCTTTCCGCGATAAGCTTTCCCGCCCGCTCTTTTTATCGCCCCAGCCACATTGCTATTTACATATATTTTTCGCGGTTTGAAATATACTAATAAACACATCGCTTTGTAAGTAAACTAAAAGTTTTTTATCACAATATTAAGCTGACTTTTAAACTTATCAAAAGTGCGTTTTATGAGCTTTAGCATCTTGCAATTTTTAACAGCACAGAAGCTATTAATAACTGCCTTTAAATAGCAATAATAGGCATGGGGATATGATTTCAAAATAATTCGTTCCTCCTCGCTATTTAAATATGGATGGATAATTTAAGTAATAGCAGTAAAATCGAAACTGTACCTGGGAATAATATTAATAAGCAATTACATTAATAACAAAAGGAATTTTGCAAACGTCAAGCGTATTTTCCTTGTTAATAAAGAATTTTTATCTTGCTGATTGACCATGCGCGTTCTCTTCAAAAGTTTCAGGTTAACTTTTATTGCAAGCCATTCTTCTAAATCCGCTGCAAGTTCCTACAGCACTAATTCTTGGACTTTGGTTGATTTTTCTTAGGCTACGTCTCCGATTCCTTCGTATTAGCTTGGAATGCTTTCCATATTTTAATGAATTTTGAGCACTTCCAAACAATTTCCTTTATTTTAATACGTCTAAGATAGTTTAACGCTTTGCATCAAGTATGTTTTTAATGTTTTCAACATTTTTATCTTCTTTCAAATCCTGAATAGTTAAATTTCAAACAGAACTTGTTGTTAATTTTTAGCGTCTTGTCACCATTCAAATATATAATAAATATATTCAAATATAGAAACTATTGATATATTTAGTTAAACAAGTAATAATTTACAAATGCAAACGATGATTCTTGTGATGTACTTTTATGTAAAGCTAAAAAAACGTGACAAGATACATAGTTCTCCAAAACATCTTGACAAAACTTTACATTTTCAGAATTATTATGCGAGTAACTGATTATTATGTGAATTACTGAAATTATGCGATTTTTGGAATAAATGTTTTTATCGCAAACAATATTTTGATGCTATTTATTTTATAACGTGAAAGTCTTCAAATAGAGAAAAAGATAATCTATCATAAAAAACTGGAATACTATGTTTCAATATTTAGTACAATATCTATGTAAATAAATTCAAAAATAGAACTGTTTGAAAACAGATATGAATAGCTGTAATTAAAGAAAGGAGTTAAAATATTTCATAGATTTTACTCATATTACTTACTATATTTATGCACGGTGTTCTTGAAAAAAGTTAACAGAGATATTCTTAAATTTAATTTGATTTAAAATAAATTAACTAAATTAATTAATTAAATAAGATTAAAAACTAATTAAAATTTGAGTAAAACACCATTTAAAATGTTAACAAATCAAAAATATTCTTGTGATAAATCAAGAATATTTTTTCATTTATTAGTATTAATGTTTTTTCTTGAATATTAATTAATAAATGTAAAAATTATTCTCTTATAAACAGAATTGACTTGTTAAATATATATTTCATGTTTAATTAAGTGCACAGCATTATTTTCAGTCAGATCTTCATCTAATATATGGCACGATAAAGAATGAAACATATTTCTTTCAATACAGCGTTACTTTATTTTGTGTTGTGCTGTTGTATTTGTTTGTTTTCTTACCTGCCTCTGTAAGCCTTGTATAATACAATGTGGTGAACAAGGATTTTAAAATTTTCAATTAAAAAAAATACAGCATTCTAATAGAACTGACGATAATGGGCTAATACTTGTAGTGAGTGGCAACTGAAGGTTATTTAAAACTATGAACTTTCAAAAAACTTTTATCTGTTTCTTTGTAGACATACAAAACATAATTTGATGGAAAGACTAACCCTTTATTATTCGTTTACGTGATAAATTAATGAAAGGCACAAAAATATATTCATTAGTGCGAAGAGCCAAAATACAATGTACACAGTTTTGTCAATTTCTAAATTTTTAGGATAAAATCATCAGAGTATGATGTTATAGCTTCCATGATATCATACAAATCATATAACATTTTTTTACTTCCTTGCACGAAGTAAAGGAAGTAAAAAAGTACGTAAAGACAGAATAAAGGACTCTTTTCCTCCTAACAAATTATAAAACTGATTTAAAATGGATTCAGAAGAGACTTTCTCTTGGCTAAAACATACATTTCTCTTGGATTTCTCTTGGAAACATTTCTCTTGGATAAATACATACGTGTACGTATGTATCTCGCATAACTCAAAAACGAGTAGCCTCAGAACATTGAAATTTTGTACATAAGACTGCTATAATGTGCAGTTGTGCGCCTCCCTTTTTGGTTGCAATCGGCAGCATCAGAAGTAAATATATATATACCCACTATGTTACTCGGCTTCGTGAGCTCAGTTTTTTTTATTCTTGTATGTTGAAAAATTGCACATTTTTTGCTTTAAAAATGATTGAATTATGTTTTTCTTATCTTCCGGTTAAGGTTTTTATGCTTTTAGGTAATCTGCATGCAGTAGTTGTAGAATTATCAACAATTTAAAAGTTGTTTAAGTGCGGCTAAGCCTAATTTTTGTCTACCATAGCAGACATATTTCTTTACATTTGAAACTCAGCAGAATAGTGAATTCAGTTTCTGTACCTTCAGTGTCTTTTTGTCGAGTAGGACCAAAATATTGCAGTACGATCACCCTCGACGTTTGCATCGGTATGTGCTATAGACGGATCGTCTTGCACTGAATCTCTGCCTTCACGAAACTTTTGTGCCACTCAAAAACACGACTTCTTGCAAGTGCCTTGCCTGCATAGGCTTACTTAATCATATTCCATGTTTCACTAAGGGTTTTTCCGAGCTTAATGCAGAACTTAATATTCACTCTTTGCTCACAATCAGCATTTATTGTGTCAGTCTGAACAGTATGTTGCTAAACTCTGCCTGCGACCTAGTAAGTTTGCGTGGAAACGTGCCCAAGGTCATGTCAATTAAGAATACATACCAGGTAACATAAAAACAACGTTTATTCCTTTTTAGTACTGCAAGCTCAGAAACAAAACAAAAAAAATAACTTTTCTGGCAAAGGATGTATTTCTAGATTAATCCATAGCATATATGACTTTTACATAACATTTTGATGAAAAAAACTTGCATAAACCTTCAGCCAATAAATAATAAGTTTAGTTATAAAGTATTTTCTTCCTCCTTCCTTGCACCCTTGGCGCGTGTTCAAGAGGCTCAGGTTTGAGATCCAGCACATTTTTCACATCTCCTGCTTCAAAATAACATAATGACTCTTCATAGTTTTATTAATTATTCAATCAAATGGTAATGAGAGAGAAACTAACTCATCCTTAATTAAAAATGTGTCCTGAATATACAGCACTTCGCTTCTGCACCTCGACCAAGCTAAGACTGCTGCTTGCTGCCCTCGTCTTATCGAAACAATATTAAAAATGTAAATGTTGCATTCTGGAAAAGGCGCGATGTGTTTGCCAATTTATTTGAGGTCACAAATGCTTAACTAAAATAGAAGAAATATTGTTTAAATCAGCTATGACTGTATCTGCGATTGTACTCCAAGCTTCAATATCTAATGTGTGCCACATGTTCCATATCATCAAGCATACATAAATGCAGGTGCCATAGACTAATCGGTGCCATAGAGACCCGGCTAAACTAATCGGGTGTCTTCTGGATCCCACAACTATCTACAGCTACACTCCGAAAACACACACACACACACACCCACACACACACCCACACACACACCCACACACCCACACACACACACACACACACGCACACACACACGCACGCACACGCACACCCACACACACACACACGCACACGCAACCGGCAAAGAGAACAAAATTTTCATATAAAAAATGAGAAATTAAAATTAACTTATTTGTTGCAATACGGTAGGCTTGAATGATATTTTGAATTCACTTCTTTCTTTCTTTGCATAAAACCATTTTATAGTTTGGTTTTACACATGCACTTGACGAATCCTTGGCCACTTCTACTGGTTTCAGCAACTGCAACTGATCAGAGATGAATTTCGTGGTCAGGGATATCTTTCATTTTAAGCAAGTTCTTAGAGCTTAAAATGAACTTTGATTTCTATATAGTTGTTTTAAAATTCTTTCAGAAATTCCAAGTCGGTAGAAACAATCCTTTGTCACACTTATTACAACTGACAATATTTTGCTCGAATATTATATACTTTCCTTAGGCATTGCATATAATATGGAAGATGTATTTCATATTTTGCCGGTTTGTCATTTAGCAATCTATTGAATGCCTAGGCAGTGTGTCAAATCTTTAATCGTTTCATACATTGCCGGTCAGCTTTCGGCATTGTATAAAATGCCTAGGTATTCTATAGAATACGGATTTCATATTTGATGGCAACATTTGCCAGTAAAGTTAGCACTTCACGTAAGTTGATATTGAAAGGCTCAGAGAAGAATTTTTAATAAAAATATTTTAATAAGTTTATTATGCCTTAAGTTCGTTAAGAAGAGAAAATTTTCTAGCTGTCAATGTTTAAGCGTTATTCATATGGTTTGAAATTCATATGACTCTGCCACGCGAATCATGAGAATCATGTAATGAAAATGAGAGTGTCTGGGGAATAATGCGTTTCATTGGTTAAGTTCATTTTATTCATAAAAAATTCGTTATTTAATCTCAGTGTAATTGAAAAATACATACTTAAAAATTTTGCACCTATATATGCGGGATGTTAATCTGATAAAAGGGAGAAGAAAGTTTGCATGTTACAAAGCTTTAGTTTCTTTGTTTCTTCAATAATTTTTAACATTTAAAAGTACTTAAGTTTATTTTCTATAATTAATAAGATGAAATTTTATGGAACTTCCTGATATCAATCATCTAATTGTTCTGCGAAAGCTATGTTCAGAACTACTCTAGCGAATAAATGCTGTTTTAAAAACATTGCAACAACTATAATAAATAAATAAAATAAACAGAGAATGACAACGATAAATATGTACAGGGTTATTCAAAAAGAAAGAGCAGATTGCAAACATGTATTTCTTCCAAACTACAAAGGATAGAAGCATGATTCTAACGTTAATGGATAGAGAAAAGTGTACAATTTATTATTAGTACGGGTAAAAGTTCGAATCATGACCGCATTGGCGCTGTTGTTTGTTCTGGTATTATTTGTTGGTTGGAGTCCAAAGAAAGCCACATCGCAAGCAAGCAAAGAACATAAAATTCCTCAACCAACGGTATGGCGAGTTCTAAAACATCATCTGCACATGAAGCCATACAAACTGCAGTTATTGCAAGCATTGCATCCTGACGACCACAACAAAAGGTACGAATTTTGCAGTAGCATGTTAGATGATATGGAAGAAGACAATTTTGCTGAACGATTAATTTTTTCCGATGAATCCACTTTTCATCTTTCACACACGGTGCTGATATTGAATGCATACCATAATTGTAAACTTTACTCTATCCATTAACGTTAGAATCATGTTTCTATCTTTTGTAGTTCGGAAGAAATAAATGTTTGAAATCTGCTCTTTCTTTTTGAATAACCCTGTATTAACAAAACATTTCCCAGTCAGTTGCCTGGAAGGTTTAATAAACGAATATACAAAGTGTGATTAGTTGAAAGTACACTCCTTTGGCAAAAACCAAACCTATTCCATCCTACTTAATAGTACCTTAACGTTCAAGATGGAGTTTTTTTTGGGATCGTCTATTGAGTTACAAGGAAGAACCAAGCAATTAACATTTATCCTTCTCTTTCGACAGGTATATGCTGCAGTAGTTATTCGTATGATTATGCATTGTACTTTTTTATTAATTACTCCTTCCGATAAAGAATGAGCAGTTCGTTTCCTTTTTCGATGACTTCGCTGTCTTCATTTGCGTGACATCAACACCCAAACACTTCATTAAGAAAGACACGAAAACATTCTTGCAGAAGCTAATAACCGGAAAGAACGTTTAAACCATCAGTTTCTTTTTATCGCCGGTCGTCTGTTTACTTTTGCTGGATGACAATCGAAAAACTCTACAGTGATTTGTTCCGGCTTCTTTCCCAGCCAATTGTTTCAAACAGTTCCATTTATCTTTCAGAACACTTTCGGTTTTACTAAGAGGATTATTTCTTCTTAAATGTTACGTTAGGCATGGATTAGAACTCAAATGAATAGCGGGAAAACAGCAGATGGGAATTCGATTCGATTGGATATGCGCGACTGCACTTCCAATCACTTGATGATTGCATCCATTTTCTTTCTTAAAAGTACAAATTCTGAAAAGAAATGGCATTTTTAAAATTCATTTTTAAGTTTCCTTGTCATAAAAGGAACATGTTTTTTCCAATGACATCGAAGAACATTGTGATATTTCTTGACAAGTAGCGCCATTGTGTTAAATGAAACTTGGAATTACCTAATTGTTTTCTCGCATGGAATATTCAAGTAAGTTGACGGAAATAAGAAAAGATTTAAATTCATTAAGCGGAAATAAAATTATATGCAAACTTGACTTTTCCTAAAACCTTTTTAGAAACACGTGCATGCGAAATGCGGAAATTTAAGCTCGCAAAAAGTGTTTTTAATACCTCGGAGAAGGTTTTATTGTTTCGGTTTAATTATATTCTGGCAAAATAAAATCGGTATGATCATTCTTTGGAAACTGAAAGATAAAAAATGGAAAGAATTGTTTTCATTGCGCGAATTTTCGTGTCCTAGCAATACGTATATTCGTATATTCTCAGCAATACGTATGTTGTTGCCACTTAGGTCTCTACCCATTCGCTCTGGTGAAAAAAAAAGACTACGTCTTGAATACTTAAATCATTTCTATATGAAATAACTATAAAAATCTTCATGTGATGTTAGTTTATTAAGGGCTAATATCATAACACATGTATCATTATTGTGCTGCTACTTTCATGTAAATCACGATGTTTTACGATTGAGCGTAAATACGTAAGCCTCATGCGCAAGTGTTCCTGTGAAAAATTTACATTGCTAAGATTTTTCTTTATTAAATAAACTCAAAAGTGTCTATGTAGCGTTAGTATATGACTGACTAATATCACAGTAAATGTTTTCGCTTGCTTTTCTAGTTTTACGAATTTATTTTGATCATCTGCAAATCGAACATTGTTAGTCCAAAGGGGCAACTTTCCCTGAAGGACCATTAATTTCGTTTTGGCATTTTGCGTTGGTTCACTATAAATGTCGGTTCACTTTTCAAATTGTTGCCACCAAATATTAGAGCTCTGTATTATATTTAAAGAAATTAAATAAAGATGCATCTGCATAAATGTATGTATGTTTCTTGCATTGTGATAAAACAACGGTACCTAGAGCCATCAAATTTTGAATAACATATGTTTCCACCCGAATATGAGCATTTGGAAGCCCAAATTTGGAATTTGTTTTATTATCTATTTCATATTTTTTAAAACTTTAAGGAATTTTTGATTAATAAACTCAGGGATTTCAAAGCGAGCAATGTCAACGTTGTACAAAAAAAATAAAACATTTCTATCTCTAGCGGGTGAGACTGCGTTTCCAAAATTCTAAAGATATGCTCATTTTAAAATTATTTTGCGATATTGCTAACGTTGTACAGAAAAAGCATTTTCATCTAAAGCGCGTGAGACTGTGTATCGGAAATTCTAATGATAGTCTCATTTTGAAATTATTTTACGATATTGCTGTTGAACTGAATTTTATGGTTTAAGTGCGAAGACCGTGATATTTAATAAACAAAGGTAACTCACAAAACGTTACAAATATTCAGAAAATAAATTTGCTCTATTTGAAGAAATAACACGAGTTACTAACACGTAACTAGTATATGAAAACTATATGATATTTTTTTTTAATTGAAATTATATTTTGGCAATACCACACTAAAATCACGTATCCACATCACCATTTCGACGAAAAATACATTTAAAAGTCTGGTACACTTTGCGCAAAAAAGAGACAGTTCTAAATCTCCCAGTCTATTGGGCCAGTTGACGAATTTAACTTGCACTTTTCATGTCTTGAAAGCGCGACTTAGGATATAACACTAATGTTTTTGAAAAATCCAACACCATGAAGGAACTGTCGAAAATGAATGAAATTTATTACAAAAATCATTGATAATGATACAAATAAACGATCAATTTTACAAGACAAAAGAAATCGTCGGAAATCAGTACTTTGAGTGTTCGCCACGCTGAGCGATGAGAGCCTTTACACGTCGTGGAATTGAATCATACAGGATCTAAGTATAATCCTGGGGAATTGAATTCCATATGACTTCGGCTTGATGCCAAAGTTCAGTCTTAGTTCACCCTACCAGCTATACGAGTGAATCACTGACCGATGAAATTCCAGACAAGCTCAATGGGTGACATATCCGGGGATTAAGCAGGCCGTGGAAGAAGCGAAACCTGTTGCTCACTAAAGAAGGCTTGTGCAGTCTGAGAAATATGTACACGAGCATTATCTGCAGAAATACAGCGCCCGGAATGTGTCGAAGAGAAGGTAGGACCTCGGGTACCACAACTTCCCTTATGTAGCAATCACTGTTGAGGTTGCTCGCAATTTGCGCTAGATGGAATCTACAATTATACGCAATAGCTCCCCACACCATGCTGCCAGGCGTTTGTGCAATATGAGTCTGGATTACACGCGGTGAGAGCAGACGTTCCGCTCTGCACCGTCTGACGCATACTCTTCCAGTGTACTCCAGATAGTAGCAAGTAGATACTAGATTCATCAGGGAAAGCAGCTTCTTGCCACAGGGCACGCCACGCTCTGTGTCGCCGTGCCCACTAAGTCGGAGACGTTTGTGATTCAACGACAGAGGAATCATGCGTAGAGGAAACTTTGCACGCAGTTCATGCTGCAGCAGACGGCGACGAAACCTGGAGCTAGACAACACCTCCAGCCGTGTTCCAACCTTGTGCTAACACACGAGAGGATGCTGTACGATCCGTCACAGCCATGCGGATGAGATGTCTGTCGTCCTGTGCCAGAATTTCGCCTTGTTTAGTTCTCTTCTGTTCATTTCTTCCAAATACTTATCACGGTTGTGGCTGCGATTGCTCGGTAAGAAAGTCCACTCTCTTGCATACCAACGATGCGGCTTGGTTCGAACTCCGTTATTTGTTGGTATAGCACCCTTCGCTGTTGTCGAAGCATATTGACCACTAATTAAACGTTCACTGCAAGAGAGAGGATGATAAACAGATTTCAAAGCAACTTTACAGTCTTTTGTATATATGGAACAAGCGTCGGTTCTCATTGACGCACGCGCAATCATTTTGTAATTCTAATCATTTGCATGACTTACCTAACTTTACATTTCCTGTAAATTTGGTTCAATTTGCATAATTCCTTTATAGTGCTTCAAATTTCAGGAACATTAGTGTAAATTAGATTTATATACGAATAATAGCATTGTTCTAACATAGGTATTCTGACACAAAATCGGACTTTTTCTGAAATGACATACTATGTATTTTGATTATACTACTAAAATTATGCCTAAATATTAAATTTTGTAAAATTTGGTCAGAAACTTACTGAGAAATTAAAAAATTTACCTTGACGCACTTTTTTGAGTTTGCGCCAAGAATAATTCGCTTGAAGAAATCTTTAATTTATAGTAACCCGCTTTCCTTTCCTTTTTTTTCATTGTGCACGAGCGAAAAAAGTACACCATTTATTCTTTCAAATAATTTTAACAAAGTCCGTAAAATACATTTGGCGTTAATCGATTATGACAAATTTGCCGAATTTCAAAACTTGCCAATTTATAAATCCACGTATACGTTTAGAAATTTTGAATAAAAATTCTAATGTTTTGCTTTTATTTCTAGAAATACATATATTTTAAGGTTATGGCAAAAATTTTATAGGTTATAATTTAAAAATGTTTTCGAAAAATTTAAAACAATTAAAAATTAAAACAAACAAATTTTAGAAACAAATCAGAAAATAGTTGCGAATTTTATTTGGATTGAACCTAAATTTCGAATTGAAGAAGAAGGAATCCAGTGAGATTAGTAAAAAAAGATATTAATAAATATATACCATTTTCAATTAACACTGAGGAACTAAAATTTTGAAAGCTAATTTTTTGAAATCTACTCGTGCGATATTTTGAAAACTTGGCACTTTGGGATAATTTGAGCCGTAGAAGCGACATAAAGAACGAAATAGGTGTTTCAGAAAAAACACGATTTTATATCAAAATACTTAAGTTAAAAAATGCTATATATAAATCTAATCTATATCCTAAGCCGCGCTTTCAAGACCTGAAAAACACAAGTTATATTTCGTCAATCAGCCCGGTAGAACGGGAGATACAGAAGCTTAGACTTTCCATCAGAAAATCAATGGTAAGTAAGCCTGAAGGGTATTGAATCACGTCTCATATGCAGATAAAAGCAAATTTAACATTTTTCGTTCTGATTGGAGTATAATTATAGGAAGAATTTAAAATAAGGGACATAATCCCAAGACCTCGTTCGGAACAGTAAAGTATGGTGGTGGAGGTGCTTTTGTATGGGGTTGCATGACAGCATCAGGATTAGTTAAATTAGTATTTATTGATGGCATAATTAACTATACTCTTTATTTAGATATTTTAAAAGGTAATTTAAAAGTATCCATTAAAAATTTGTGTATTGAAAACAACTTCATTTTTTTATCAAAATAGCGATCTTAAACACTTGGCTCTCAACATTCGCTTTTAATATGTCTCTAATTATCCACAAGTTCTGAAAACTCCTCATTTAAAATATTAAAACCCACTAGAACACATTTGGAGAAAATTACAGAAAGAATACGAAGACACAAGAAAACGAAAACCGAACTAAAAACATTAATGATGGAAGAATGCAGGAACATTGATGCAGATATTACCAAAAACAAAAAGTGAACTCTATGCCCAGACGTTTTAAAATTGTCATAAATGCTGTAGGTTATCCTACAAAATACTATTTGGCAGAAATACTACAATATTTACTAATATATGCAGATTTCTTTAAAGTGTGCAGAGACTTTTGTAAGGTAACTTTTCTGTTACTTTCTGATTGTTGATTTACAAAAAAAAAAAAAAAATTTGTTGATTTAAAAAAAAAAAAAAAAAACTTAACTAAGTTCAAAGCTTAACTAAGTTCATAAAATAATGAATATAGTTTTGCTAAGAGAAATGTATAGATATTATGAAAAATTGTCATTCATAAATATTCATTTTTATATATGAATAAAGCAATATTTTTCTAAAACTTGTAAGTGTACGAATGCTTTTGGGAACCACTGTACGTGAAACAGGGAAACTTACTAGAACCATCTTATCGACTAAGAAGCATGGCCAACAATTCAAGATCTCCATAAATCATTTTTTAATCATTGTATTTAATATACTTCATAATTTTTCTCAAAGTTTCTTACGGAAAGGTCAACAGTATACAGACATCCTTACTCCCAATATGTAACAAAATCCTTTAAAGATTTCCTCTACACTTAATCAATATAAAATTTAAAACTGTTCTAAAATTTGTGATTTATAATAATTTCTAATTTATTACCTGTGTCTTGTATTGTAATGAAACTGAAATACTGAAGTTTACTTTGAGTTCTGTTTAGTTTTAATTCAGTGGAGTATCAATGCTACGAAAATAAAAAAAGCTAATTAAGTGTAATCTTACGCAATAAGCAATCTCTATTGTGTCTTTTATAGCGGAATAAACTTTAAGAGGTAGCAGAACGTTTAATGGCAATAAAAGAGCGTTAGGAGATAGTAAATCTTTTTGCCAATTTACGTGTGGAATTATTTTAGTACAAAGAGCGAAGATATTAATTATATAGGCATTTAACGAGCTCATGATTTCAACAAAACTTTCAATTTATTCATACCTAGAGAAAACAACATAAAACTTTATGGGATATGATTGCACAACAGTCTATAAATTGACAAAGAAAATTCTAATTTTTTTATTTAATAAATTTCAACTAAAGAAGAAGCTGTTTTATTATAACATTAAATTTAGAATGGTTGGCTGAAATCAGTACTAGTTAGCATATTCCTTGCAATCTGTTGTCGATTGAAGAAATTGGATTGAAAGCTTAAAGCTAAGTACCTTTCAGCTTACACGAAAACTAAAGACCGTTAAAATATTGCATTACTTTTGAAAAAGATTAAGTTTAACTGCTAATAACAAACAGTATCCTTTATTTTTAAATTTTTAAAAATGGACAAAAGGATTACAGAAAAGTGCATAAAACACTTGTGGCAATTCTTAAGATTAAATTATCGTGTAGGATATAGGAAATTTCGAGCAAGCCATATTTAATGATGAAAAGCTTTCTTACATGAAGTCATTCATTTCCATAAACATTTAGTATTTTGCCTTATTATTAATGATTCTATTAACTTAAACATATAAAGGACTGGAACTGTAGGAAAAATAAAATAAGTAATGGAATCTTTTCCAGATAGTTCAGTCATATTTAATTAAATTATTTAGATTTTTCAGAATAGCAAATACCTTTTACAAAGGATAAGATTCTTCAAATATCAATGCTTATATAATAACAGGAACAAAATGTCATTATATTTAATTTAGATGCAAAAAAAAATTAGTTTTGAATATTTTATGTTCGAACCCTTTGCATTTGAAACATAAAATAAATTCTTCCTTTATCTATCTGAATGTATTAAAGAAAACAAAACAAAGAGAACAAAAGTGAAAACAAAAGAGAAGTAAGAAAAGAGAAGCAGTAGTTACAGATGAAATCTAGCATTACAGAAAGTAATAAAGCTTTAACAATTAATATAAAATTTTACGTAGAGGTATTCCGTCATGATTTCAACAGGTAATACTTTTAATTTAGAGATATTTTGAACGATGTATTTTCACATCAGTTCTTCGAACTGGATTACGAAAGACCGATTAAAGAACCTGAAATCTGTACACACATTTTATAGAAGAATGCTTTCTTTTATAACCGTAATTTTCCTACTAACATCCTACAGTCTAATTTGGAAAAGTAACACTTTTAGAAGAAATCTTATTTAACTCAGAGTCTATTGCCAACATAAACGCCACGCTTCAAATTTTTTAGTTATGCAAAAGAAGAGCATCATAGAACTTAGAGTCCTTGCATTCATCAAGGGAAAGTACTATACGTATTTGTTATCTATCATGAAAAGATGAAGCACACCGGGAAATCCTGAAACTGTGGTATCAAAGATATTAAATCGCGATATTTTGAGTGCTCTATTTTGAAGAACCGATTGCTTTTCTGGCATCCTAAAAACTATAACTTCTTGCCAAGGGCCCCTGACCCCAAAGGAAATACTGATCCCAATACACAGCATCGTGAGGGACCATGGGGATTTCTTTTCTAAAACCTCCGGTGACGCAACAGACTTCTATGTAATAGAATAATCGTCCTAAATTTTGCAACATATTTTATGCCATCCATGTTGTTTTGTGACGGCAGCAGGTGTTTAAAAGTACCGAATTGTAGCTTGTTTCCTTATACCACTTAATGGTTGCTGAAAAACTTCACCAGGTGGTGAAATCGTCCACCACTGTAAATTATGTGACAGCAATGTCATGTTACAAAACGGCAGGAGGTATGCGTTTAGAAAATGACGACGAGATTCTTTCATAAATATGCAAGTATATCCACAGAAAAACATGGATTTTAGCGTGAAAATAATCGGGTTAAATGCTCTTTTAGGCTTGCAAATCAAAGGAAATAGGACCGACTGTTGATTACTTTATTTTTCTAAATTTAATTTTTCTACAAAAACCCTCTTTTTTTCCTTCCTGAGAGAAGTGTGCCATTCAAACTAAGTGAATACTTATTTTATGTAAAATGTCGTTTTGCGAAATATTATTGCTGTATTTAAATGTTAGTTAATACAGGTGTTGTAGAAAATGATTTTAACATATTTTAACACTAAAGCAGCGTCTTAAAGTAAAAGAGAAGTCGTTTCATTTATAGTAAGATTAAAAATCTCCTTAATTATGCTTCTGAAAAAACTGTTACCGTTTTCCGTGCTCTGAGGTAATCTTCGGAAATCTATTATGATAAAAACAAGCTTAGAAGTAGCAGGAATTATGACGGCGTAGAAGTGTTGATCCATAATAAAGAGGAAATTGGAGGCAAAGGCAGTTTAAATCTTCATTTTTTTATTTCAGCTTGTTGTGGAAACAATCAAGTTGGTAAATTAAATGTGGCTATTTTATAAAGCTTACATTTTAGACTAATTTGCAGTAAGCTAGAAAGAGCAAACAGACAGCAGTTCAGCTAGGCCAAAGCATTGAAAGCAAGTACCTTATGTTCGGGGTGAAATCTTAATTCAGACTGAGTTAGTTTTGGTTCTTAATGCATTTTGATTGGATAGTTAATAATTTTGTAAAATTACTATTGGTTGCTTGAGGTTTAGTTCCATTTACATCACCAGAATTATGTAAGAGTCAAATGACATGGATTAATCTAGAAATGACGCAATGCAGAGAAAGGTTACTTTAGAATATTATTTTTTAGAATTGAGAAGGGAAATTTACGTTTCTAATTTAATCTTTTACATATTCTTTACTTTTCCTATATATATATATATATATCTGCATAACAAAAATAGTGAATATTATGTTATGAATAATATGAAATATTTAATTTTGTCTGTAAGTGTTTGTATATTTATTAATACCCAGAAATTACACAGGTACAAATATTTGTCTTTTGGACTACAGATGAATACTAGTTCTCAAGAAAAATACTGAAAATTCTGAGAAATGTAAACGCATTTATTGTTCAAAAAGTAAACTGGAATGAAAACGTCGAAAGCTCAAGTTTCCGTTACTAAATTATAGTTTTCGAAGATGGTAAAAACATTTGGATTTCGAAAGTTTTTCAAATATTATAAATAAATATAATTGCGTTTTCTTTGTGTTGTGTGCGCAGTAACCCAAAGATAAAGCTATGCAATTTACTTACTTATACCATTTTCAATATATATATATACCATTAAAGTCTAGTCTTAAAGCAACTAACTGAATACACATGTGAATCATCTTTTAATTTCTAATTATAATTGTAGCAATCGGTACTCATCATAAGATAGAAAAAATGCTGTTTTCCAATCCCACATTACACAAAACTTTATTGCAAGTTCATTGCACTAAATTGTAATACAGGAAACTAATGGATATCTGGATCCTCTGTGGCGAATAATTTCTTTTCCGATACTTGTCGAACGGAATTTCAACTAGAATGCAACATAAACGGATAATGACCAAATATTACTTTTGCTGGATCGCCCTGCACAGTCAAATGAAAATCTCTGAATCGCCTTGCACAGTTAAATTAAAGTTTATTTCCTGTCTGGTATCTCGACATAAAGGCAAAATGGCGTATGAATGTACTTCTCTCATTCTTCAAGACTGGTGAAAAAGTTCTTCGTTTATGTTAATATTTCCAGCAGTAGACAGGAGCTTCATGACGGATGGGTTTATAGAAGATGTCAGCGTGCAGACGTCTTACAACTTCGTCAAATAAAAAACTGGTACAAAAAATTAAAGAGGCCTAAAAAGAGGCCATTCGCCATTCAACAAGCGAAAAATCAGTCAGACGAAATACTTGTACCAACCATCGCTGCCATTGAAGTAGAATAAACAACCGTAATAAAAATGTGAGGCTTCTTTTCATAGAAATTAATCAAATTTCCGTTGATTAATTCTATAGGTGATGGATTCTTTTTTAATTTACTTTGATTTAGTTTTTAATACTTGTTAAGTGATTTTTCTCTTCACGTAGAAGCAAACAAATTCAGAAAGAATAAAGGACTAAAAATTTGTAAATCTTTACTTACGTTTCCAATAGACCAACAGTACAAGAGCTTAGTGTAGAAGCAATAACTGCTGTCAATATAACACCTCTAAATTAACAAGTTTTTGAACTTCTGTTCATGTTACATGTAGAGAACTTCCTTTCTCTATTAATTTATCAGAGACATGTAGAAATAAGTAATGATGAGCTATAGGAGGGCTGGCAGAGGATAGCATGTCCCTTTTATTAAATTTGACTCTAATTTAATAGGAGGGCTGGCAGAGGATAGCATAACCGTTTTATTAAATTTGTCTTTAATTTTGGAAGTCCCTTATTCTTTTTGTTTGGTTGTTTATTTATTCCAAGAAAAATACCTTTTGCCTGTCGTGATCACAGTTTAACTTGAGGTTAGTTTTTTGCTTCTGAAGTACTTCAAGAGCTCTACAAATTTGCAATATAAATGTTATAAAAGCCAGCTTCTTAGTCAAGAGAGTAATCAGTGCTATTAATAATTAAAAATATTAACAATATTAATTCAAATGTTAATTCTATTTAAAAATTAAAGTATTCTGTAGGATTAACGGTTGAACGCAGGAATACGTTTTACGAATTATCACGGGAAAATAACTAAACTGTCTTTGAATGTTTTAAGAATACATTACAGCAGTAAAGTAATTATAAAATCAAAAATAAAAATAGTGAACAACTTAACCAATGAAGAAGTAAAAGCAATGTTGAATGCGTTTTACTTGAAGACATGGAACATGGAGGAAATACCATACCTATGGCCAGAAGGAGAAAAAAACGATGCAAATATTAAATGCCATGTATAAGCTTGAAATAAGCACAAATGAATTTCGGAATTTCTTTGAGATTGTTTTGAGATAGAAAAACTGCGTAACGAAATTCCTAATAGTGTTAAAATATGCTAAAGTTATTATGCAGACGTTTGTTATAAGTAGTGCTGAAGCTGAATGAGACTTTTCTATGAACAATATTTCCAAAACAGGATCTTCTTTGATATATAAATATTTTCTGTTTAGTATAAATTTGCAAGATAACACCAGCAGCCGAGTCTGGGGTTCAAATGCCGGCTAACTGCATCGTGGTTTTCCCATTGTCTATCGTGTATACGAGTCAATTTCATTTAGAAAGTCTTCCACGAAGGCATCCCTTCCCTTAGGCTACAAAGCCCCAGAGAGCTTTGCAGCAATAATAAAAATAGTAAAAGCCAGTCTCCTCAACATATCATGTATCTGATTTAATGGCAATCTCCTTAAAATGAACAACTTTAAGACAGCTCAATTTTAAACCTTTTGTAAAAACGGTTTTTTGAAAAGTCATTGCTCAGCCTTAGAACCTCCTAGATGATCACCTAACTTGACAGAAGATAATAATGCTGGCAACTTACTAAAAGAATCTAATATAAAATTTTGAACTAAATTATGAGTGTATTCCAGCTAATTTAAATTAAACCGGCTTTTATTGGCTAAAGGGGGCCTGGAACAACTTTCTAAACTGATCTGCCTACCTCAGAGTATATTCAAACACCGAAGAGCAACTAACAGTCGACATTTCTCAGTTTCATTTAACAAAGGAAAGCATATAACGGCAGTATCACTTCTCAAGTAAGTTTTAAATTCTTGCTAAATTCCGCTTAAAGTCAAATAATTTTGAATATTCGATAAGATTTTCTCCTTCCTCGGAAGCAATATGAAGGTAGAGAATTCAAAACAACTCTGAAATTAAATGGTTCGATTCGAAGATCATTTTTCCTCTTCTTTGATCTAATGCTGACTAGAATAACATACAGATAGGCAAAGATCTGCTTCCAAAGGAATTAGGCTAAATGTGAATCTTGGATTAACATACGGATGTTAGTGATTGCATAAAAGTTTTGTGAAAATAGGCGTTTAAAATCTATCTATATGAGCATGCTCTCCATGAATTCTGTTCCCTGGGAATTCTTCGACTGAAACTGCTATAAATCTAAGAGTAATTATTCTATCCATGGAGGTAAGAACAAAAGGAGGCACCAACCCCGCACTACGACTAAAGCAGTGATCCTAAGTTTTTTCCGGAGATTTTCTTTTTATTTTATTTTATTTTTTTTACACCCAGAGCATCCTTGACTGCTCTTTGATAATATTTCCACACATGATAGTTCCATACAGTTTAATCACATCTTGGTTATTTTTCGATGACATGCAACAGCGATTTTGATTATGAACTTATTTCATAAAATTATAAGCTACTGGTCTACAAAAATATAGATTTTAGCAAAAATGCTATGCGTAAAGAATGAAAAATATCTTAAGGTACCTTTAAAATGTCAAAATATCGCAAAAAATGTAACACACTTTAAATCTCAGTTTCCTTATAACTAAGTGGCATACATATGAAAATTTGTATACTTCTTTCGATACCCTTGGAATAGTATTCGCTACTTTTATTTTATATTACAAATATCAAAATTGTGTAAATAAAGTATATTTTTATCTTCCACATAATATTGTAACACGTACTTTTTAAAAGTTTTAGGGGAGAGGCTTAATTTTAAATTCAAAATTTTATTTTTGTATAACTGAAAAATAATCACTTTGGGTTTACATATCTTAAAATGAAATTACCACGAAATCTTGTAATCCTCGTCAAAATAAAAAATATAGAGACAGATATGCTATTAAGTTAACTTTTCCTTCATTTGTAATCACACATTTATGTAAAATTGTATACAGAAACATTTGCCAGTTCTGCCGAAGTACCATGCGCGGTGAAGGTGATGTGACCATGTGAACGTACCACATCATCAAGACAGCATGAATGCATATATTTTTCATTCAATTTATATTATGCATATTTCTTATGTAAAAAATTCTGCTAGATGCTAATTATTGTAAATTGCTTTACTCGAAAAATATAGTTAATGCACATAAATTAAAGATTTTCACAACGCCGAAAAGGAGAAATATTAAATATATATGGGTATTTATGCCTACACTTGTAAAAAGAATGTATTTGCCTATTAAATTATTTCTAAATTTATTTGGAAATGAAGGAGTTATTCATTCATAAACTACTGTGAATGTTACTAAGAAGAAATCTAGTTACTAAATACATCTAACTTCATAATGATTATAAATATTATCTAAATGTATAACAACCTTAATATTGAATCACAAACATAATCATAAACATAAACATAACATTGGTACTCTAATTTGAAATGAACCGAACAGAGCATTAATTATAATATGACTCTGATTTTTGATTTAAAGGAGTCCTCAGAAGCTAAAATATCATGACATATTTGAGAAAGTATGTCAGGAAGAAGCTCTGCAAATAGAAAAGAAATAGTGCGTAATTTTAATATTAATAATACAATACACTTTGATCTTAATTTTTGTAATCGTTAACGGAATACAATCCAATTATCTTAATACTTCTTTCTGATATAATGAATGAAAACTTGTGACAATATTTTATTAAATTAAACTGTTGTGGAGAAAAGTATAGGATTTAATTCTATTCAGAATGAAATGTTGTTTAAAAATGTATCCTTTTCGCATAAGTAGGACTCTGAAATAGTGTAGAAAAAGAAAATATGTATATGTACAACGTAATTACAAAATGCTTACCTCCGATCATGTCAAAACTCTTTGATCTTAACGGCAAGTGACTAAATGTTTTGGCCTCCACGAGGGGTGCGTCACTGCTTTAAAGTAGTACATGGGAAAAACTAGTTAGGGTCTCTCCTCTTACTTCCTGCCTGCATGGTTCTAGCACTGTCTATGCTTGCTGATTCATTTCATTGATTTTTCAGCGGATATTGCAATATTTTTGTTAGACCTTCCTTTACCTGTAAAGAGCTTTTTAGTTATTTTTCAAAATATAAACAATGCTAATTTAGCTTACTCATGCCATATTAAAACTGTTAATGCAAATTAATAAGTACAATATTTTAAAATAAGCCACTTTCCAGTGTTTATTTTAATGTGCGCTCATCACATTTGGCAGCCGCTGCGTTATGCTGGAAAATACTAAGTATGTCTTTATCTATTAATTTTTTTGTCTGAACTTTTTTTTACATCATCATGTAATGGATTATATTTTCTATTTCTTGACATACAGTTCTCGATTTTACTAATAAGGTCTCATCTTCGAAACAGCTTTTGACATTAACAATGAAACAGAAAATTGTATACTTCTTTCTTGATATCATGTGAAATATTGCACAGTTGTATGAAATCGATTTACATTTTGCTCATGTTCTATGATGTTTGAATTTCGTTCTGAAGAGCAAAATTAGCTCCCACATTAACTGTAAACAAAAAAACATAATTAACAAGCATAAGCAAACGATAAAACTGTATGATACTCTTATTCTTTTCTTTTTATAAATTAAAGAAATCCTTACTTCAAGAGATAATGATTATATTTTATACGCTTTTGTTCTAAAAGGAGAGTACAGAGCCCAAAACGTGTTTGTAAGCAACTGTCTTCCTCTTCGTGCAATTGTATTATATTTCGTGAGAATTAAAGTGTATGCCTAAGGTAAGGATTTTGGAATGAGTGGGCCAGGCCAGCACTCCCACCGTTCTTTTCTCCTGTCTGTTAGTATAAAACTGATGTTTCAGATGATTACTAATGTTTCCAAAGTTAAAGGATCTCAACAGTTAAAGCATTTGCACTTAATCAAAGAGTTCTCAGACTAGTATAGATTGTGTACGCCATCTAAAGTAAACCGATTATTATCTTAAGTGTTTCTGATCTTCGAAAATTTCAAGTGAATCAAAGTTATGTGACTAAAACATTATTATATATTTCTGACCTACTGTATTCATTTCTAAATAAAATAAGAACTAAAATGAATGTTAATCATTCATATAAATAAAAATACAATTTTGTAAAAGGAGTGTTACTTTAGGCGAATCAGTATTAGTTACGTACATGAACAAAGATATAAATTTCAAAATGTAGCATCATTTAAACATGCCGCTATTTCAAATCTTATTTCCGACAAAATGAAATAGATCGACATATACCTACATTATTTTTTATCTGTGAATGTCTAGTGTAATCTATTTTTTGAGGAGATCGTAATCCATTTAGGAGAGGTGAATACTATACCGTTGAGAGGTATGCTAAATGTTTTTACATCTTTTCCTTCCAACTTATACTTCAAGCGAAGCATGACTTAAGTGGAATGTTGTTTGAGATGGGTTCCCCATCGTGAACAGATTGAAAAGTTGGATTGCAAGGTAGAAAGACTTAGTTTAAATAAATAATATTACTCTTTTTCATAATTTATGCCACACTTTTAACCCCTTAACTGCCGCGGGCGTATATATACGCCTTGCTCAGCCGATGCGTTAACTGCCCCGGGCGTATATATACGCCCTTCCGAAATGCTATCATTTGCTTTGCGCTGCTACCGGTGAAATTAATCGTAAAGTTTTGGAATAACCCATCACAATGACTTTGACAGAGTATGCAAAGGAGGACACTATTTCAGAGAAGGGGGGAAGAGCTGGAGAAGGGGATGTTTCTGGAACGGTGCAAGTAATGACTGCCCAGTTATTAGTCATGTTTCTGTTTGAGTAAAACCTCTTTTTGTTTTCGTTTACTGTTTGTAATAGCTGCTTTTTTACGAATATGTACGACAGTGAAATAGATGATTACTTTCCGTCATCTTCAGGATCGGACATCTCAGAATATGATATTACGTCAAATGAAGAGAATTGTGACTATTTTTCGAAAGATGCTCGACGTTAGGTACGACTTGATATGAAAAACTTGCCTATGCCGCCTCCACGCTTTCCATTTAGGTATACTGATTTTGCAAGGTATAACACGGACACCTGATACCTGGTTTAAAAATAAATTGATCGAAACTCCATTTTTTGGGGACGTTTTTATTACACAAACATCATTTTATTATACTTTCATCTTTTTCATTATACTGTTACTCTAAACATTAAATTTTGTATTTTCATTTTTTTCTTAAGTAAGTAAATAGGTTTTAGACAACAAAACTTGCACTTATTTTCCCCATAATACATCGCATAACTACGCGCGCCTGTGTAAAAAACGGTGGCACTGGAGAGTGGTTCTTGTGCGTTTTCCGCGGCAGTTAAGGGGTTAATAAAACCGGTTTGATGAGTCCATAATGTTTCTTTCCTAATTTAAGTATTAATTATGGTTTTCTGCTTAGTTAGATCTCAAGATCTACTAGATGAAGAATTTTTCTCTACAACAAACTCTTGCTTTGCTGTTTTTTGATCACTTAACGCTGTTAGTAAAAGAATGATTTTTAATAACAGATTCCGGCAGATATCTTAGAAACCTGCAAATTTTAGATCAAGTTACAAGCGGCCTAGATAGTGATTGTGGATCAGAAAAAGACATTTGAATCAGAAAAAAGACATTTGAAAGTCTGTGTTATCTTCCACTAATTCAATGACTTATTGAATTTACATGAATTGTTGCTATCCGTTTAATGAAAATATAGATAAGACAATTGTAGGTCTGTTATTACATTTCACTAATTTACAGACTTATTTCATTTACATGAATTGCGCTACCTGTTTAACGAAAATTTAGATACGAGTTTAATTATAAGGTAATGTACATTGTCGGAAGAACATGTGAAACATACATACACCAGGCATATGAAGTCTATAGTAATAAAGACAATATCAGCAATATGAAGCGCTGTATGCTTTTGTGCCTTCGATCTCCCTCTGCGCGTGTTCTAGAATATACATAATAAAAACTAATATATATTAATATAAATACTTTGAAAATTCATTTTATGAGAGAACGATAGAGATAATGCATACGATATGTATGATCCTTCTGCTAATGACCGTTCTAAACAACCATTAAATATGATTATTAGTCCAAAGGGATTTAGTCCCGAAGGACTATTACTTTCGTTTTGCGATTTTGCGTTGATTCACTCTGAATGCCCGATTCACTTTTCAAATTGTTGCCACTAAATGTTAGCGCTCTGCATTAAAGTTTAAAAAATGAAAAATCTGCATAAATGTATGCATGTTATTATTATTATTTTTTTTTTTGACGTAGCTTTCTCTTCAAAAATCGTCTGCGTGCGTTGCACGGGAAAATAAAAAGGAATTTTAATTACAGTTCTAAATAAATAGCCAAATAAATGTGAAATTCGTAACAATATTCTCTAAAACTTTAACGAATTTTTCATTAACAAACTCAAAGATTTCAAAGCCAGCAATACCAACGTTGTACAGAAAAACATTTTTATCTCCAGCGCGTGAGAGCGTGTACCGAAATTTCTAAAGATATGCTCAATTTAAAATTATTTTGCGATATTGCTGTTGAACTGAATTTTATGGTTTAAGTGCGAAGAACATGGTATTTAACAAATAAAGGTAACACACAGAATGTTAAATAAACGTCCCTTTGGACGTAATTTAAAATCTGAAACATTTCAGATTTTTTTTCATTAATTTTAATCTTCAAGAGGAGTGAAAGAAAGTTTGTTTAATTTTCGAGTCGACATTTTATTACCGTAATTATAATAACAATTTTTTTAAACCTGGCTGTGCCGATCGCGGAAAAAGAGTTAGTGGGTCATGTTTTGCCTACTTGTTCGTACTTGAAAACTATTATAAATTATTGGCCCTCTTCTGCTCCAAAATCTTTAACCTATTCATTCATGGCCACACAAATGCATTTATTTCGTTATATCTAAACCAACATAAAAGTGCGGTTCATGCACATAGTGAAAGGCGTAAAGAAAACATTACAGTATGATAAGGATGTTTGCGTGCCCAATTAGTTACGTGCTATTTTTTTAAACACTTTAGAAGGAAGGCCAGGCTGTTTGACCCTCTAACGGGTCCTCAACAGGTTTCAGCATTCCACATCAGTTCCCGAGCATCAAGAAGAGGTTCCAAGTTCAAACCTACTTGGACCGAGAGGGAAAAATAATTGGGCCCTAATTTTCTAGGAAGCTCTAATTTAATTCGGAACACAAGATGTTATCAAAAACGGAAAAGTAAAGAATACCTTTCTTTCTATTTCTCTTTGACATTTATTAAGGAAATAAATAATAAAACGGTTTCCCCAAGCATGTAAATTACTTTGTATGGAGCGCTGAAGGAGATATAAATTTTTCTCGGTTTTCAAAATTTATGTGATATATTTTAAAGCTGAACGCAGAGACAGTAATGAAAAAGTGTTTGAAGGTTCAAGCGAAAATGTCTTCCATGACTAAAATAATTTTCAATTTTTTACAAATTTTGTTATTTTTATGTTATGTGACTGTTTTATCATTTAATAGAGAAAAGGTACTACAAGATTATAACGAAGCTATTATTTATTTCAGTATCCTTTTAAACAAACTTTTTTTGCACTAACTTCCCATTCATCCGAGGAAGTAAAGCCGCTGAATTCTAGTAGTTCGATTCAGGTTCAAATTGTGGGAAACGGGCTGGCTGTGCGAGCGTTTTTACGGTTTTCCCCCTGTGTAACGTAAATGCGAATCAGTTTTCCATGAAAAGTCCTCTGCGTAAGCATTTTTTCCCTTAAGTAGATAACCGTTGTGTGCTTTGCCATAATCTAATAAATCCAAGCCACTCCAGTCTTATTATCCAGATATAAGGATTTACTATTCAATTTTCTCAGCAAAAAAGCTTTGTACTATTTCATTGTGGTACGTAATATTTAGGAAAAGTTGAGTTACAGAATAAAGCTGCATCCTACTCAAAAATATTGCATGTTTTCCTGTTAATGACGTTTCATTTTTACACAGCATAATAATGCAATTTTGACGTTACAACAGTTTATCTTAAAACTATGTAATGATGATAATTTCAAGAAATTTTTCTTTGCGTCGTTTTTCTTTCGCTCACACATAAACGTATATGTATATAATCAACGTAGGAAAAAAATAAAATATTAATAGATTGTTTCGTAATTATTATTATGGGAATCAATTCTGATAATATAAAGTTAAAACACAAGAATACATATAAATAAATGAAAGAAGTTTCCTTAGCTTGCTTTATTGATTATTCATAAATATATCATATAAAAAATATCATATGAGTAAACCCAAAATATTGGCAAAAGTTTCCCAATGAAGTGAAAATGTGGTATTTACAAGCATAAGACCAATTGATTCTAAGTATATGGTATAAATAACATTAACAAAAAAGTTTTGATTAATACCGCTTTTATATGTCTTTAGCTTGTAGAGTCATTAGGTATTTTTGGAAGCAGAAGAATGAAAAAAAAAAATGAGCAACGCCTTCGCCGGAACCGAACCACGGACCTCTCGGTTACGCGCCGGAGTGTGCTGACCACCACACCTCGAAGGCATGCGAAGAAGGCGGGAGAAATACCTTATAAGCTTATCATATTAAAACACGATCTTTAATTGACCCTCCTAGACGGTATAGTGGTTAGAGGAGCCTACTGCGCTACCGAAGGGCGGGGGTCGAATGCCGGAAAATCAGGGGGGTTGCAATTGTCCGTCTCTTCATAGGAAGTAACAGTGGCCAAACTATTAGGAACTTCCACAATTAAGTGGCCACCATTTCCGGCCTTAGTAGTGGCCAAGCCTAAGTCGGCTAACTGCGCGCCATTGGGGGAGGGGAAATCAGTTAATTGAGATTTTAGGTGAGACTTTTATTACAAGCGACAGAACATGCAGAATAATATTCTATTAAGAGGATCCAATCCGAATATTTCCCTGTATTTAATAATGCGTCTATCTGTAATGTATTTAAAGATGAAAACAGACGCATTAGAACTAAAACACGAATAACCGAAGGTATCGATTCTGTATCTTTTAACCCCCCCATATTATTACCGGTAAAAAATATTTTTTAACTCAGACATTAATTGAACTTTTTGGTGAAATGAAATGTCATGAAGGAAAGCACATTCTATTAAGTATTTTACGTAAACAATTCTGGATCGTCAGGAGTACATCTGATCGTAATGCTGTAATAAACTGTATTAGATGTAAACATTACAAAGTCAAAAGTCGGCTTACAAAATCTGTACCTTTACTAGCTGTAGCTGATGGTGGGAGAGTCTTCTAAGAGTCTTTGAAATGGTCGGGATAGATCTTGCAGGTTCCCTGTACATTAACCATGCAGACAAGATTTGTTCACCTGTGCCATTTATCGGGTCAATCAGTTAGAACTAACCATGTCATTAAGAACTGACTCCTTTCTTCGCTTTCTCTTGGCGTTTCATCTCCAGAAGAGGTCGTTCGAGGATAATATATTACGACAATGGGAGCAATCTCAGATGTGCATTCAACGAGCTTTATAAAATTGACTAGAGTAAAATATATAAAGACGATAAAGTTTATAGAATTCAGTGGAGATTCAACTTAGTCAGCACGGCGAGGTTGGTGGGAAACAACTGTTAGGACACCGAGAGAGGTATTAAGGAGAAACTTGAGAACAGCACACTTCTAACTATGAAGAATTACAAATTATTCTCTGTGACTGTGAGTCTGCCATCAATTCATGGCTACCTGAGAATTCCAATGATTTATTCCTTTTCACGCCAGACATTTTTCTTCTTGAAGACTCTATAAATAAGATGACATTGTTTTTATGTTAATCACCATCGTAAACGGTTCCGATATCGTTTGAAGCTTTTAGAGGAATTAAAAAATGCATTTTCTCAAAGAGTGCCTTGGCTTATTAATGCCACACTTGTAAATACCGCATTTTAATTCAGCATCTAAATCAGAAACGACTTTATTCCAATGTGTAATTAGATGATATCGTTCTCGTTGGAGATGATTTTCACAAATGTCTTAATTAGCCTCTTGACAAAATTATAGAACTTGTACCCAGAAAAGACGGTAAAGTGAGGATTGTCAAACTGAATATTCACTCTAATGTTTTGACCAGATCTATCGAGAGAATTTTACCTTTGGAACTATCACCTAATAAAATTTTAGGCTCTTTTTCACAGGTCAAAGACAGTGACGTCTAGTCGGACTTAAACTGTTCCCGATAAGACTTCGGAAGTTTCTTAGCCTTCTTAAGATGCTCAAACCATCTCGATCCGAAAGAATTGCTAATGTGCTTCATTGTCTTTATCTGTTTAATATTTCTGAAGAGTTGTGATTTTCCTGCTGTAACCGAAGACTCAAAAGCAGGAAAGCATATTAGAAGTAAGCTTCATTATTATACCGAATTTTAAGTGAAGCAATAAATGATCTCTTTCCGAACAGAGTGAAAGACCTGAATTGAAGAAATCCTCTTTGTTGTTTTTTCTTTCCACTATGTACGCGACTATGCGACACAGAAATATTGAATTGGATTCTTTTTAGGGCATATTTTATTTTGTTGTTACTTATATGTTATTTAATCTTTAATAAATCTCAGTCATTTATTTAAAGGATACAACAGCTATTAATCACTGATTAGATAAGCGAGAGCTCCATTAAAGTAGTTTGATTCTACACCTTCTGCTTTTAAGCCTTCTTTTCTTGCATTACTGCAGCATTGTAAGAAATAATCCACTATTCAAGAGCATATTGTATTTAAAGTAGTTAAATAACTCTTTCTAAGGTGATTAGCCAAGGTTCCAGAAAAGTGTGTTTTCTGTGGAGATGGTAACTATCGGTGCTGGTAATAAGCGATTTGCGTACTGTATTTGCTCTCTTCAACGTTGCTGTAGTCAAAGAAAAGTGCATGATATCAGTTTATTTATGGCCTTTTGTATTTCTGAAAATTTCTTTTCGAATTTGCAAAATATTTTGCTTTTACTTGGAATATGAATCTTATTACTTATGATTGATATTAATGCTTAAGAATATATTTGAGACATATTTTATAGCTTTGAGGTTACCCTTAAACTATTATAACGCATTTTTCTATTTCGGAGCACTTTTTCATATTCTTTTTTTATTTTTTGTAAAAAAAAACCTGTCTATTCATATTTGCAAATTTAACTCTTTTTGAATCTATAGCAGCGTAATTTTACATTCTTAATCAATCAGTTATTTTTCAGAAGCTTTTAGTGCAACTTGAGTATAATTTATCATTTATGAAGTAATTTGTTTCTTTTGTTTCATTTCAAAGTTTATTGATACATAAATGTATTACGAATAAATCACAAACACAAGTACATAATAATGTAATCAAATGCAGAAACATCAGATTATAAAGTGTGTTCATTTATTTATTAAAATACACATTCAACTGAAGTCTGCCTACATGATTTTTTTCTTCTATCCCTGACTTCATTTTCTAAAATAGTTTAAACTCTACAAAGGAAATCAACAATCTTGTTAACATAACCTTTTATCTTCTTTTTCTGCCACCTTCATTTGAGCTAAACTGTTAGTAGTGTATTTAATAATTCTAAATCAACTTTCTAAATGTGTTTCTAGCATCTTAATCTAAGACTAAGAATTAAAATTTGCAAAATTTAAAATACAAACCCCACGCATACATGCCTGAGTTGACTACTTCAAAATAAACTTGGCAGATAGAAATTAACTGCTTTTGCGCAACTTGAAATTAATTTTTTTATAGATTTTCAGCTGCACAGCCAAAACATTGTTGAATAAGTAAAACCAGATTAGAAATGTAATTGTTCAAAGCGTCAGTAAACAAGCTCATAAATAAATTAAATTGGGCTGAGATAAAAATAAATTTTATGTTACAGAAAAGTATAAAAAACGTGTTTTCGATTAAAAAAATAGATTTTCTGTTTGAGATACATATAGTAATTTAATTCGCCCTTGAAATGTTTTGAGAATGGTGCCGAAATTAGGTGTGTAAGCTCAAGTGCGCGCTTGTGAAAAATGTTAGTATACGCAAAGAATACTTGAACCAAGTTAAATATCATACAAACGTTACGATAACTTAAGTAACAAACGAAAAGAAATGCTTTAGTATTATCAGAAGGAAATATTTTAGTATTTGGATTGAAAAAGACTGGTAATTTTGGCTGGACCTTTGAACCAACTTTATTGCAATTTATTTATATCTGAATATAAATATTCATTTTACAATGTGAAGAATGCTTTCAAAAATGATATTTACCCCTTGACAACAATCTTCGGCTTACTGTATTTAATACTGAAGAAAATTGAATGAGGGATAACACTGATCCAGTTGTAATAAATGATCCCGTAAAAGGCTGACCAAGAAGTAAATCCTAATTTTTTTTAATTGCACTGTCTAGTAAACGGCTTTGAAAGGTACACCAGGCATACAAGATAACGAGTTCACTTTTTTGCTTGAAATTCTTTCTGGCTGTGTAGTTTTTACTCCATCTCGGGTGCTTATGGATTTAAGCAATGCCTCGTTATAAAAGATTTTATGTTTTTAGAAGTGTAGATCAGTTTTAAATATGGTCACTAAGCGAAAGTTTACTATACTTCATTTTCGACAATCTTTAAATCTGGATGTAATAAGATTTTATTTACACTAAATTAATGGTTGTTAAAAATATCTTTAAAAAGTTCCGTTGTGAAAATTAAAAAAATACTTTTTATTATAAAATTACATAGTAAGCATGAATCATCCCTCCTTAACTTTCTCTTGCGCAAGAAAAAAAGGAATAGAATACTGCAGGCTTGAGTAGTTTTAAAGCTATCATCAATCCATCTTTTATGCCCAACCCAACTGAAGATGAAAGTGTTCTTGAAACAGCATATAATCTGTTTCTCGCCAAGGATCGGTGCCTGCGGCCTTTTTCGCTAACCTACTTCATAGACTTAATGCTGGGCCAACGCCCAGGATTAGGACATATCATCCATCCGGTGTCTACGATGGACAGAGCAATTCTTGCTCGGTTTCCTTTTCTTTCTCAGAGAAAGCGATGTAGGTCAGAAGCAAACGCCTATAACATATATTTAATTCTGATAGCGATATGGCGAACGTTTTGAGTAATCCACTCATGTAATAAGATAGCTGCTATTGCAGTCCACCAGCCTTCATCATGATTCGCCACAAGGCAAAGATAGCAAGGGAACTAGAATTTGAGGCCCATTAAGAACTTACCCATCTTGATAAGTGAAAACAATTGAGCAATGGATAAGATTTAAAATTTTTTTTCTGTGAAAATGTTCCTTAGTTTTGCCTCGAAATGTTATTATTATTAATTCTAGTGGTAATGTCAGTGTTTCTTAAGATGTTTTTTCTTTTCATTATTATTAGTGCAACAACAACAATAATAATAATAAAACGTTTTTTGCCTGGTATTACCATCTGAAAAACTGAAATACACATTTTTCATTGCATAAAAGACGTAACTTGTATTTTTTCTTTGCGCGTACTTAAAGTAATACTGAAAAGGTACTCATTTTTTTGCTCAAAATGACATTATTATTAGCTCAAGTGGTAACACCGACGCTTCTTATTTTTCTATTATCCTGTACTTCTAACAACAATAAAAAATGGTTTTATTTTAAATTTAGTAAGAGGGTAAGAATGCCATTTTTCAATATCATTATACAGTTTTCTAAATTTCAAATGTTTGAAAAGCGCCTTCAGTAGTCGAGTGGCTAAACTGATCAGCATATTTAGGTTCAAAATCCAGGCAAATAGTCCAACTGTATAGGCGCTTTATGTGGCTTTTTCCATAAGTAAATACAGGACGTATTCTCACAGAAAAGTACTCCACGAAAGGATTTCTCCCCTTAAGCAGATAAAAACGCTCATTTCAAGTAAACTAACCTAGCTTAGCTAATCCTTACATATATTGAGAAGAGGAAAAGATGCTATAATAATAGAAATACAATGGCTATAAAATATCATTTTAAAAGCAACACAATACTTTTAAGGGGAATCTTCAAAAAATTTGCCGAAATTCTGAAGGATGAATTGAATACTATGAATGAATTTAAAAATAAAATCAAATAAAGCATTTTTATGCGATTAATTCAAATTCCATTTAATTTAGTTCATAATAGTGTTGAAACTTTTATATATTGTTTGATGCGAATCCCTATAAAATAAATAAAAAAGTTATTAAAGACATAAAATTAAAAAAAATATTAAAATGTACTAAATATTTGAGAGAAAATAAGCTTTATTTTATTGCATTTGAATCTTAAATGGAAGTCAACGGAATAAAAGTGGACACTGGAAGGGAGTGAAAACCATATTGCAACAGCCTGAATCCACAATCAAACAGCCACTAGATACGCTATGATGTAATTTTCACGAACAAAAGCGTACCTAAATACTTAAAAAAATAATTTTTAAATCTCTCCTTAGGGAAAATGGACAGTACAAATACTTTTAGGCAACATCACAGCGAGATGACCTGTATATTGCGAAGTTTCCCACTGAAATCTGGTAGCATTGATCATTGTATTCTGAGCGTAAATTAAAGTCTTAGAACAGTACGAGAAGAATATTTCTAGTTGTTTACTGACACGGTTGCTAATTAATTCAGATTCGATGGGAATGCTTTATTGTTCCCTGATAAAAGTCATGAATAATTTATTCTCCATCGCGTGACAATTCTTGTTTTTAATACGAAACTTGCGAATAAATTAGAGTTGTATTACTTCCTTTTTCTTTTATTATTTCTGAAAATGAAAATCCAATGTTTACTTCTGCCAACATAACGTAAACATTTAAACGCAAATCTATTTAACAAATTAATTATTCTTTAAATATGGGAAATTTGTCAGTCAACATTATAAGTGATGTAAGGTGTGTTAAACATTATGTTATGTCACGATGTTATCATTATAAACTAACCAGTTATTATGATTTCGGTCTGTAATTTTAATTTCTTCTGTCCGTATTACTCACCAAAATGCAAATCAGTTACGTGTGTGTATTTCAGCTGAGATTTTTGGAGCTCGAGAGAGAGAGAGAGTGTGTGTGTGTTTCTGATATTGCGCGCGACGTGGTTAGATTCTGCAGGCTCTAGCAATTGTTGTTGTTGTTACATATGCCTTTATTGGAAGGATCAATCTAAACATATAAAACAGCTGAAGTATCACACAAGAATGATTATATAATGAGAGACAATGTTACTCGCATCCGTGATATCTTTAATTCACACCTGCCTCCTGGGTGGTGCTAAATGAGTGACAACTATGGCTCATGCGGTTCTAGCAATTGTAATTAATTTCGCTTTCCGTACTCTCGCGCGCCGGTAAGTTATTGAGCCAGCTTAGTATGTCTGCTTATGGCTTATAGCTTAACTGTGTAGTTTTAGACTACTAATGAATGTTTAATTTTAATTAACAATTCTTATTTAAATTGTATTAACGCGACCTGAGGTTACTTGTAGCACAAAGTTGTACCTTTACGTTCAAAGTTCTGTTTAAATGAAAAGGTTGTTTTATAACCTTGTAGAACCCTCTGGTCTATCTTGTAGTGTAACAGCTGAGATGCGTGTAGAAACGACACAGAAGAAGGGTGAAAAAAACCCTTTAAAGAACCCTCCTTTAAAATTTACAATGCGTCGACTTGACACCAACAAATTACCCCTTACTCGGGCGGTAACTCAAATAGCAAGAACTAAACTAAAAATTTGATGATATTAACAAATAGTAGAATTACGCTACAGGGCTCAGACTATCCTGTTTCCTAAAAGAACGTTGAAAATCTAGTGGCAGCAAAGTAATACCTGTTGCGCTCCGTTAACCAGCAATAAAAGCTAAGCAGAAGCTCGCGCTACAAAAGCACAATGTTCGCCCACAATCTCTAACTTTCCCTTCTAGAACTTAGTATTTAAACCTTTTCTCCTCAAAGTAGAATTTGCATCACTTCACGCTCGCTATCAAATTTAAATATTCTGGCATTGACAATTAGAGGAATGAAGGCTTATAGGAAAGTGACGTAAAATTAAATTAAATTGGTTATTTCAAATAAATATAAATCCCTACAACCTTCGTAAGACTTTCTCGTTCTATCTCAGACATATTGATAACTCGCTACACATCTGTTGATGTTTTAGTGTAGAGGAGCGGTTCTCAACCTTTTGACTCGCATACCATCAAAACAAAAATTGAAAAACTTTAGCATCACATATTCACATATTTTAAAATGATTATTTTTCAAATTCTTAATATGAATACTAAAAAAATTATATTTTGCCATTTGCAGAAGCTGTTGGCTATTTGTATTAAATATGCACACATAAGAAATATTAGATAAAAATTTGGTTACCGTTTTAATTATCAAAATTTAAGTTATAATACTTTAATGCTAAAATTTAGTGTGAAATTTGGGGCTGTTTGAGAAAGAACAATTTTTTTTTTGCCTGGTCGTATTTCACTTAGTTTTAACCGTAAATTATAATACATTTTTCCTTTTGTTCTGTATTTATTTTTCAAATATAGAGTGGAAGAAAATCTTTGTTCATACAAATAGGTTATGCAAAAAGGTAATAAAAATTCAATAGCTTTATTTGAAATGCCTTTAAATTATTTTTCTCGGTTCAGAAAAAGTTAACAAGTGTGTTATTTTGAAATCTTCAGTTAGAGTTCGATCACAGAAAATTTCTGTTCACAATTCTGATCACAGTTCTTTGTTTCACGAAATAAAATTTCAGGTACATTTTAACAAAAGGGATTTCGAATCCAATTTTCTTTTCATAAACCCCGGGAAAATACACGTTGAAATTATTTATCAATGAAAACCAATGATTTTTACTATCGGACGCCGATTCGTTTTTTATTTTTAAACTATTTTCGGTTAGAAAACTTTATAAAAGTGATAAAAAGCTTAAAGTATTATTATTCAATTCTTTAATTATTAGCTCGATTTTTTTATCATTGCACATTTTAATCTCTAATGATAAACAAATTAACACTTTGTCCTTGCAATCCTAAATTTAATTCATTTAACTTTCCAAAAGTATCAGCCAAATGTACTAAATCCCCGAGCTATAATTCAGTAAATAAACAATTTTGCATTTCTAATTTTGAAGCACAGAGAAAAATGTGAATTTTTGATTGAAAAGACGATTTAAAACTTTACCTCTTTATAACCAACTTACTTCGGAATGTAACAAAACCGTTTCATGTTCATTGTCCATCACTTGACATAAAATTGAAAATCTTCTTGAGTTTAAAGCTCGGCTTACAATAAATACAATTAATTATACAATTAAGAATACAATTAACAATTAACAATTTTCATAGCTTTATTTAAAACGATTTTCAGGTTTCGGGGATTGTTTTCACTATTCCACGATGAAGAGTAGTGAGTAAATTTAGATTCAGGTGCGACTTCCTTCATATGGGAAACAACACCGAAATGTTTTCGTGTTAAAGCCCGAGCTCTGTCACTGCATACGGCATTGCACTTATTCTACGGAATATCTTTCTCAGACATAAAATTTTCAATTACTTTCAAAATTTCATTTGCAGTTGCTCTGTAATGAAGAGATTCAGAAAATAAATACTCTTAGTTCAGTTCGTTAATCTTCTTCGAAACGTATGTAAACTAATAATTAACAAAGTCGTTATATCAGTACTTTCATAAAACTGCAATGCGAAATACTCATTGCGTTTTATTTTTTGAATAAATGTCTCTTTTATGGAATATGCCATTTCACGAATTCGTGGATTTACTTTATTATTTGATAATGGAATATTATTAAGTTCATTATCTGCTTTTCCGTTGAATAATGTTAAGCGATATCTATAGCTGCTGATAATATAAGGTTTTCTCCTATAGTGTGAGCTTGCCCAGTCTTGGTAATTCTTATGCTTACTAGGTAACTAGCTTCGAAAGCTTTTTCGCTTGTAGCAACAAAACCTTTCATTACTTGTATGTTTGCATTTCATTACCGTTCATTGTTTACTATTTTTGAACTACAATAATTTCCTCTTAAAACATTCTTCAGATTTAGCCTTTAAATCGGAGTATTTAGATTCAAAATGTCCTTTAAGAAACGATGGTTTCAGTCTTTCACTGGATAATAATTCACCGCCAATAACACATTGAAGTTGAGGGTCCATTTCATCTCCATTCCAAGTAAACCCGCATGGTAAATAACTTTCATTATATTTTCTATACACATTTTTTCTTTTCTTTTCAATATTTTTTAGTGCTAGTAGATTGTCCTGGATCCATCAGCTGTGAATTGTCTATTGACTTTGAACAAAGCTCAGATCGCATAAATTTAGGAATGCTACAGAGAAAACTTAAGCAGTATGTTAGGGTATTTAATTTTTGAATTTAATAGTTAAAAATACTTGGTTTCTTTGCGTACCATCTATTTTTCTCTTGCGTAATACCAGCGGTACGCGTATTGTTCGCGCCTGCGCATCTGTAAGGTAATCTGCACATGCACATCTGTAATGTCTTGATCAGACGAGTTTGAGAACTGCCATCGACGGTGAGTGAGGGCTGATTACAGCCATGAGTTAATGAGGAGTAATTGTAATTTAAATATGTGTATTAATAAAGTAACGAACCAGTGTACTTATTATAATGTGTGGTGATCATTGAGCTATCGACATAACATATCTGGTCGTAGTCGCCGGAGAACTGTGAATTGATTTTATGCGTGAATGCATAGTGTTTCAGTTTTGAAAATCACTACGTTGCGTGAAATTAATCATCGAAAACGCAGGAGTGTTTGTGTTTGCCAGTATTCCCTGCTTGTTCTTTTCAACGAATAGTGCTAATTTTGGATAAGGATATTCATCGAAAGTGGATCACTGGAGAGGTAAGTGATTCCTCTCTTGCTAATTCTGTACATTCTGTGATTTGTTCTGTTATAAATAACAATGTTATTTAAGGGTGCTAAAAAAGAAGATTTAAGGCTTATTGCCTTAGAAATCAATCTAAATGTTGATGAAAAAATGACTATAGCAGATTTAACTGATATTATTGAGAATAGTGAAATTTTTAAAACTAAACAAGATTTAGTAAAAGAGATAGCAAACTCTATTATAGAAAATAGGAAACAAGAAGAGCAAAAACTTGTCGAGTTAGAACAAATGAAACTTGAAAGATCAAAGAATGAGTTAGAGTTGGCTAAGCTTAAAGCAGAAACAAAACTTGATGGTGTAAACGAAATCGAAACAAAATCAGAGTCACTAGATCAATTAATTAAAAGTATCAGAACTTTAACTGTAAAAATTCCTATACGTCCTGAAAATTGGGGTTTTTTCTTTTCGTCATTAGAACCAGCGTTTATTACAAAAAATGTCTCGGCAGAAATTCTGTTAAATTTGTTAGGAGATAAAGCTTCGAATATAATAACCTATTTACATGATAAAGATATCGCGAATTATGAAAAAGTAAAAGTAGTAGTTCTGAAAGAGTTTCAACCAACACCATATTCGTGTTTAGAAAATTTTAGGAAAACAACCACATGAAACTCATGTACAGTTCGCTTCACGTCTAGTAACTAGTTGGGATTATTATTTAAAATTAAGGAAGGTAACTGATTTCGAGACCCTGAAACAACTGATAGTTTCAGAAAGGTTATATCAATCTTTAGATAAAGAAACGGCTTCTCACATTTCAGTGCGGCAAAGTGATTCATGGTTTTCACCTAGTGAGTTAGGTAAAGAAATCGATTTATATTTCACGTCACGAGGAAAACCTCTTACTGAGAGTTCTCATATTAATCGTAAATATAACAGCTCAAAAAGTGTAGCTAAAGTGTTTTTGTCAGATGTTAAAACAGAGAACTGCATCTTGTGCCATGAGCATCACGGTTTGGCAAAATGCCCATCGTATTTAAAATTACCGGTACAAGAAAGAGTACAGTTTGTGAAATCTAACAAATTATGCTTTAATTGTTTACATATGCATTCAGTATCAAATTGTCCATCTAAATATTCTTGTTTTTGTCAAAAACGACACCACAAAACTATTCATTTTCCCAAAGCAAATATCCTAAAGGAGAAGGAATTTTCTTCATCGGAACAAAATAAAAACAAAACAAATGTATCTGACTGCAACGTTCCTAAACGAGATGACGCATCGACCTTGAATGTTAATGCGCAGGAGTTCGTTCAAAAGGATTTATTAGTAACCATTCGAATAAACAAAATACAGTTTTGCTTTCAACCATCGTATGTTTTTTAATTGATAACGAGGGAAGGAAACACAGAGTAAAGTGTCTGCTAGATGGCGGCAGTATGTCAAACTTTTTGACACGTAATTTAGTTGAGCATTTGCAGTTAGAGAAAGAAAAAACAAACATTTCGGTTTCAGGAATTAATGATGCTACTTTCACAATAAAGCATAAAATTAATGCTTCTATATGCAATAAAGAAGGAACTTTTATAAAGAATTTAGACTTTTTAGTAATTCCAAAAATATCTGCTGATTTAACACCTTCTCGGAAAATTAAAATTTCAGTGCAAGATATTCCTAATGTAAAGTTAGCAGATGAAGGATTTAATATTCCAGAAAGGGTTGATATGTTGTTGGGAGCGGGAGTTTTTTATGAATTTTTGAAACCGAGTCAAATTCGAATGAATAATCCTGATCTTATTTTTCAAGATACAGTTTTTGGTTTTATAGTGTCTGGAAGTATTCCAACAGAGACTGAAACCAGGATTCATTGTGGGTTGGTAAAGGAAGAAGACAATTTAGATAAAACTCTTAGAAAATTTTGGGAATTAGAGAATATTGAAACTATTAAACCACAAAACAAAGAATCTTTAATTTGTGAGAAACATTTTGTAGAAAATTATACGCGAGATAAAACCGGTAGGTACGTTGTTAAAATGCCGTTAAAGGAGGATCCTGACACTTTAGGAAGTTCTAAAGAAATTACAATGAGTAAATTAAATTCCTTATGAAAACGTTTAGCAAAGAATCCAGAATATTCAAAATTATATTCAGATTTTTTAAAAGAATATCAGCAGTTAGGACACATGGTTGAGATTAGTGAAAGCGAGGAGACACAAGGATCATATTACATTCCTCATATTGGAGTATATAGGGGAGAAGAGAAGAGTAAGTCGACTCCTTTGAGAGTAGTATTTACCCTTTTTCTTTGAAAAACAAAGGAAATTCTCTTAAATCTATTAAATAATATTGCGGTGTTATAAAAAGAGATTTATTCTCAATTATGCTGAGATTCAGAAAATATATTTTTGCTTTCACCGCAGACATACAAAAGATGTATCGAGCTATTTCTATCCATCCAGATCAGAGGAAGTTGCAAAGAATTTTGTGGAAAGAAGGCATTGACAAGCCAGTTAAAAACTTTGAGTTAACCACCGTTACCTATGGTACTGTGAGTGCACCATTTTTAGCAATGAGGACACTTGTACAGCTGTCAAAGGACGAAGGAGATAAGTTTCCTTTAGCAGCACCTGTACTGAGAGAAGATATGTACATGGACGATATTCTGTCTGGAGCTGAGTCGTTAAGTTCTGCATTAGAACTCCAGAATCAGTTAATAGGCATTTTGAAGAGTGGAGGTATGTTACTCCATAAGTGGTGTAGTAATGCTACTGAACTGTGCCAAACAAACGACAAAATATATTCCCTTGGTGAATCAGAAGAATCTAAAGCATTGGGTGTTATTTGGAAACCTACCATCGACCAATTCGCTTTTCAAATTCAGGTGGAAGGCATAGCTCAGCCTACAAAGAGATCAGTGCTTTCAACAATTGCACGTATATTTGACCCCCTAGGACATTTGGGACCTGTGGTAACAAAAGCTAAAATCTTTCTGCAAAAACTGTGGTGTTTGGAGTTGGACTGGAGAGATCCGCTTCCTGAGACGGAGGCGCAAGAATGGGAAAACTTCATCAAGTCCTTGCCAGCAATAAATAAGGTCAGTGTTAAAAGATGCATACTAATAGAAAATGCAGTGCATATTGAACTTCACGGATTCGCAGATGCTTCCGAATCTGCTTATGGATGTGTCATCTACTGCAAATCCACATCAGAAAAAGGTGCCTTCGAAGTGAATCTGGTTTGTAGTAAATCACGTGTATCACCTCTTAAGCGAACTACAATACCGAGATTAGAACTGTGTGCAGCTGTTCTTTTAGCAAAATTGATGACAAAAGTGAGGAGTGCATTGCAACTAAAGACGGTTGACATCTTCCTGTGGAGTGATTCGATGATTGTTCTTTCCTGGTTACGAAAAGAGCCTTACTTTCTAAAAACTTTTGTTGCGAATCGTGTCTCAACAATCCAGAACTTGACAAAAGTTCAGCAATGGCGACACGTATCTTCTGAGAATAATCCGGCAGATCTTATCTCAAGAGGGATGAATCCTGAGAAATTGGTTAAGAATAAATTATGGTTCGAGGGACCTACTTTTCTAACTGATCGAGAGTATCCTAATCGTGAAATTCCTGTGTCTGTCATAAGAGACGAGTTTACTAGTGAACTTAAACAATCAGAAAATAATGACTTACTTGTTCTTACTGTTGCTGTTAGCACCTTTATTGAAGAGTTACTTAATATTAGTAATAAATATACTAAAATATTGCATGTTATAAGTTATCTTTTCAGATTTATCCACAACCTGAAGAGTTCAAACAGGAGACTTGGGCCCTTGACAACGGAAGAAACCAACAATGGGGAAATTTTCTTAATTAAGGAGATTCAAAGTAAAGAATTTTCAGAGGAAATTAAATGTTTACGCCTAAAAACAAATGTTCCTGGCAAAAGTAAGATAAAATGTTTAAATCCTTTTTTAGACCAGGAGGGAGTACTAAGAGTGAGCGGCAGAATACAGCATGCTAACATAAGCTTCAACAGGACAGGACAGGACTAAGTGTGGGAAGCACCAACACAACGCCATTGGCAGAACTGGTGTCGCTCCTTCACACTAACCGTCTTGAGAAGAACACCTCCACGGGGCGCACTTACGCCACCCATCAGTGTTAATTGAAAAGTTATCATCAGGGCATACATAACCTGTGGTACAGAGCATGGCCGGGAGATACAGTTGCTGGTGACAATGACATTACAATACAATACCATACATTGCAGTTAAAGGTGAAGTATAAATATGAATAAATATGCACAAATAAACACAAATAAACAAATAGAATTATTGAATGGAAAAACATTAAACAGAAATATCTTGGTTAAGTTAATGTGGTATTAATGTGATGTAATTTGGTACAGTGTAATACATATTTGGGAATTGCATAGTGGGTGTCGTCGGTTTAAGTTGATGGGTATGCACAGTGTGCAGTGTCAGTGCGGAGTTGCAGTTCATAGATGGATCACAGTTCATGAAAAGTTCATGGCTTCAGTCATAGTACATATATTACCAGTTTACCAGTACCAGGTATGCCATTTTTTGATGTGCATAACTGTGGTCGTATTGTGCAGCTGCTAAATCAGTACTGGCCTTGATACATTAGGATATTTTATTGCATAAGATAATCTATAATGGCACCCCAATTGGAGAACTGGCGTTTGTGCCAGAGAAGGAGAAGAAGAAAAATTTATATCAGTTATGGTGCACACAGTTCCAGGCCGTGTCGATGCAGTGTGTCAATTATGTTTTTGATATTAATGTGAACTTTCCGGTGCTTTATCAGGAAGCGTTTGAAGTCGGTTCCTGGTGCTGTAGGATGGCGGATATGATGATCCGCTGTTATTGGGCATTGGAATAAATAATGGTCTGGATCACCCGGATTGCCACAAACGCATATTTCAGTCTCTGAAAGGTTTCGTTCATAGAAGTACTTTGGGTACGGTCCATGACCAGAGATATACTGAGAGAGATAATAATTATAAATGGTGCGCTCAGTATCGACACATGGGAGAAGTGAATGCGTCCTTCTGCCTTGTGGTCCTTGATCCCATTGTCTCTGCCACTGTTCTTTGGCCATCACTTTTAACGTAAACTTCAGTGCGGAGCGTGGCCATGGGATGTGGATGGTAGTGCCTGACTGTTCGAGGGCTGCTTGCTTTGCCAGGAAGTCTGCTCTTTCATTCCCGGCGCAATTGCTATGACCTTTCGTCCATGAAAGAACGAAGTTCTTTTGGCTGGAATTGATAATTGTTTGTATTTGTCGGGCTATTGGTGAATTTGTGCAGGGATTTTTAATAGCATAGATTGATGATTGGCTGTCACTGACGATATGAACTGTGTCGGTTGGTAGTTGGTGGAGCTCTTGCATACTGTAGAGGATTGCTGCCAGTTCAGCTTGGTGTACACTGTTTAAATCTCTAAGGTGTCCTTGCCATTCTGAGTGTGAGCTATGGTTGTATTGGATGGTTGCAGCGCTGCCAACCTTTTGATCGATCTTTGAGCCGTCAGTGAAAGCCGTGTATTCCGTTGTGGGTGGTGGTTTGTCAAAAATGCAGTGCAGGTTTTTAAGATTCAGAGCTGGGTGATGAAAGTACTTTTTAGGCTGATCTTCATAGTCTGTTGGATGGAATGTGGTATCACTGAAGTTGGCTGTTTTCTTCAGTTGGAGGACTATTGCGGAGATTGCGTCCATTTGTGCTTGGATTGGGAGCGGAAGCACACCTGCCAGTGTCTGTAGGGCGTTGTTAGAGGTAGTTGAGAATGCTCTGGTGATATTTATAAGGAAAGGTCTTTGTATGGCGTTTAGTGCTCGCACCTTTCTGGTGGTCATAGGTATTGCCCAAATGGCGGCTCCATATGTGATGATCTTGTTCACTACGGTTGTAAGTAGTATTTTCATAATTCGGTGGTTCAAGCCCCATGAGTAACCACGCATTGTCTTCAGAGCTTGTGCTATTTTCATAGTGGTGAGTTTTTTATTGTGTAAGTGCTGAATCCAGTTAAACTTGTTATCAATGGTGAGCCCGAGGTAGTTAATCGTTTTCACGCATCGGATCCTGTGGTTGTCTATTTTAAATGTGGGATTTCGAGTTATAGTACGTCCCGGTTTGTGGACAATCAGTGCCTGAGATCTGTAGTTTTATTCTTTTGCACAGAGCGTTAAAAATTTGAAGGGTGTTATTGCTGTTTTCCTGGAGTTGTTCTCTGGTTCGGCCGTTGATGATGAAAGCTACATCATCTGCAAATGCTACGATTTTTGTGTGGGCAGGCCAGTGATGGTCGATAATATGGTTAAAAGTGAAATATAAGCTTCAACAGTAAATTCCCAATTATACTGCCTAAGGGTCATAAATTAACTAAACTCATTTTAAAATTCTATCACAAACAATATTTTCATTTAGGGCCTACTGCTTTGCTTCATTATGTGAGACAAAAGTTTTGGCCAGTTCAGGGTAAGGCTACTTGTAGAAAAGTTGTGCACGATTGCATTAAGTGTTTTAGAGCTAAGCCCATTGGAGTTGAACAATTAATGGGTGACTTACCAAAAGAAAGGGTGACACCTGACTTCCCATTTGACTGCTCAGGTGTAGATTTTTGTGGCCCATTCCTTGTTAAGTATAAACATCAAAGGAAGGGAATTTACCATAAATTATATGTATGCATTTTTATATGCTTAGTCACGAAAGCCGTTCATCTCGAAATTGTCACCGATTTAACATCAGAGGCCTTTGTAGCGTGTTTAAAAAAGAGATTTGTGGCTCGTAGAGGCTTTTGTTCAAAACTATTTTCAGACAATGCCACAAATTTCATAGGAGCAAATAAGGAGATTTCTAGGTTACGCAATTTAGTTTTAAAACCAGACAACGGCCTTGCTAGTTATATGTCAACAGAGGAAATTATGTGGAACTTTCTTCCACCGAGAGCACCTAACTTTGGTGGCCTCTGAGAAAATGGAGTTAAGGCGTTTAAGTATCATTTAAGGGAGTTTACAAGAGACCCATTTCAAAGATTTGTATTTTACCTATTGATAAGTAATTTTATTTTTTATGTAATTACTATTATTATGTAGTTACTATGTGTGTATGGCATTCATTATCATTGCAAAGTGTATGGTGTAATCTGTTTATTTTATTGTTTAAAAAATTAAAAATTATGTATTTTATCTCTTAATTATTAATGTACTTACTATTATTTTATGTAGTAGTACTTGTTCAAAATTGTTTGTAATATACTTGTTTAAATTTCTTTATAATATATCTTAATTACAATAGTTGAATTCTACGCATTGCAACGCGGGGCGGCATGTTCGCGCCTGCGCATCTGTAAGGTAATCTGCACATGCGCATCTGTAATGTCTTGATCAGACGAGTTTGAGAACTGCCATCGACGGTGAGTGAGGGCTGATTACAGCCATGAGTTAATGAGGAGTAATTGTAATTTAAATATGTGTATTAATAAAGTAACGAACCAGTGTACTTATTATAATGTGTGGTGATCATTGAGCTATCGACATAACACGTATCATCGATTGAAAATCGCTGATGTAGATTCATTAGGTTATTTTGAAGCAGGAGACCTGAAAAATGTGCAATGCCCTCCTCGGGACTCGATCCTGGACCTCTCGAATACGCGCCCAGTGTAGTACCGTTACACCACTATGGCATACTGGAAGGAGGGAGAAAATACCTTATAATAGAACTAAATTAGCAGTACTAGGTACAGCATTAAGTACTAAAGACAGTACTTACCTTATAACGTAGTTTCGATCTATCTATAAATTGTAGCCAGATTACATGGTTTCCGTTATATCCTCATTTTGGCTCAAATATTTAAATAAAAATGATATAATTATTTAAAATAAGAGCATATACTAATATTGCATTACAAAAAGTTTCATATTCTTCCTGAGGCAGCAGGCTGTCGGACGTAAAGGTGTGTTTTTCATAAGCATGATATTTTCACGTAGATCTATGCTGAAGACTGATGCTTTTCATTGATATCAATTTATAAAACTTACTTTTACTTGAAACTGCACTTTCTTTTCAGTTAATCTGAACTGTATACAAAGCAAATGTAATACTGGCTAATAAATTTCCTAAACCCTTGCAAATTAATTTATGTGAATAGAGACATAAATACAAGCAATGCGCAAAACTTAAGGAAAAATATTATTTCTAAAGTTTACAGACACAAACTTATAAATAGCCCATGTCGAATTAATGAAACCACAAATTTGTAACCAAAAATAAATTAAACAAAAAAAAATAAAAATCTGAAAGGTTTCAGATTTTAAATTATGTCCAAATGGGCGTTTTTCTAACATTTTTATAACATCTTTATTTATTAAATATCATGTTCTTCGCACTTAAAACATAAATTCAGTTTAAGAGCAATATCGCAAAATAATTTTAATATGAGTCTATCTGTAGAATTTCCGATACACAGTTCCGCGCGCCGGAGATAAAAGGTTTTTCTTTTTTCCCGTAGAGTGTTGCCATTGCTCGCTTTTAAGTCGTTTGAGTTTGTTCATCAAAAATTCGTTAAAGTTTTACAAAATATGAAATAGATAATAAAACGAATTCCAAATTCTGGCTTCCAGATGCGAATATTCGGGTCGAAACGTGTGCTATTCAAAATTGGATGGCTCTAGGTACCGTTGTTTTATCACATTTGGAGAAATATACATACATTAATGCCGATTCTTCATTATTTAATTTCATTAAATATAAGCAAAGCAGGGCTGCAATATTTTGTGGCAACAGTTTGAAAAGTGACACAGACTTTTAATGATTGCAACGCAAAATCGCAAAACGATAACAATAGTCCTTCAGGGGCAAAGCCTCTTTGGACTAAAAACGTGTTGCGTATCCAAATTTTGGAATCCTAGCATCAGAGGTGGCGATAAAGCGCATAAGAGATTAAATGGTGAAGTTCAAGAATTCTCTTCAGATTTCTGAACATGTGTGCATCTTTTCAGCCCCTCAATGAGTTTCGTTCTTCATTATAAAAACAATACTTCCAACAGAAAACATTTAAATGATTTCATGTGTAATAAAATGATTGCGAAGTTTGAGAAATGTTACCATTGTGTGATAGTGTCCCTTGGATCTGCAACAAGGTGACAGGTACGGTTGTTCTAAAAGCTGCGGTCCCACACAGATGGACTAATTACTGTAGATACCTGTTCCTCAGAATCACCGATTATTGTGATAAAAAGAATGTAACAATAAATAGTGGATAACAGCCCAATAAAGTAAGGATGTGGTTTCGAAATTAAACTAAATGCGCACCGAATGCACGATGTGAAAAGAGTCGAGGGGATAGAATTTTTTTTAACAAAATGAAACACTTTTATTAACAAAATAAAAAATAAAATATAATAAACCTTTTCTCAATAAATAATTATCAAAACATACATTAATAATAATATCGCAAAGGGAAAATTTCAAATTTATATTTATCTTTTATCTGAAAGGTAAATTTTGGTACTTTCAAGATATTTTTGTTGGTTATATTTTATAATTCTAATACATAAAACAGCTAAATATTACATTTTCTCACTGACATTATTTGAAGTAATTCTAACATGTTTAATTAATCAAAATATCTGATTTGGACACCACACGGCTTCCTTCTACGGCCACACGGCCCAGGTCATTCCAGTTTAAAATAGCTGGTAGTAGCCTCATTTAAGTTTTGCATTTCAGTATAGCAAAATTTAGTAAGGATTACAGTGGATACACTTTTGTTACAATCATAATTTAACAAATCATTGATATTTCCTTATTTGATATATAAATGCAGCGGAAAAACATACACAGTCCAGTCACATTAATGTGACCACCACGTACTTTCCATGTCAGAGTTAAATAACCAATCACAGAAGGCAGGTGGCAGCACAGTGCAGTTGAGCGTATATAAAGGGTGTGTGAGGGCTTCGGAAAACATTTCAATCGTTGGCGTAATGCAGAAACGAAGCGATTTATCCGACTTCCAAAAGGGCATGATCATTGGCTTTCGGGCCAAGGGTGGAAGCATTTCCGAAACGGCTGAGTTTGTGAACTGTTCGCGTGCCGCCGTGGTAAAAGTGTACCGTGCATGGCAAAATGGGACTGTCCAAAATCAGCGACGTGGCAAATGTGGTGCACCACGGGCCATAGATGACAGAGGCGAACGACGGTTGCGGAGATGCGTTCGGGCAGATAGACGGGCTACCGTTGAGCAACTGACCACCAAAATGAACCAAGGGGCTACCAAAAGTGTCTCCCAAAGTACTATTCAGCGAACATTGCTGCGTCTGGGCCTCCGAAGCAGACGCCTGGTTCGTGCACCTATGCTGACTGCTGTTCATCGACGGCGAAGGCTAGAATTTGCACGCCAGTACAGCAGCTGGACGTCCACTGAGTGGCGACAGGTTGCGTTTTCGGATGAATCGCGTTTTATGCTCCATCGGACAGATGGACGTTGGCGTATAAGGCGTGAAACCTCTGAAAGGAACCACCCTGCAACCATTGCCGGAACGGTCCAAGCTGGAGGCGGGAGCATTATGGTCTGGGGAATGTTTTCCTGGCATTCTCTAGGTTCACTGATCATTGTGGAAGGCACAATGGATCAATACAAGTACGCATCTGTCCTTGCGGACCATGTTCACCCCTACATGCGCATTGTTTTTCCTCAGGATGATGGCATCTTCCAGCAGGACAATGCGAGGTGCCACACAGCTGCCAGTGTACGTGCGTGGTTCGAAGAGCACCAGGATGAGTTTACCGTCCTCCCCTGGCCAGCAAACTCACCTGACTTAAACCCAATCGAGCATCTGTGGGACCATCTCGATCGAGTTGTTCGCGCCATGGATCCTCAACCGCGTAATCTAGCGCAGCTGGCCACGGCATTAGAGTCGGCATGGCTCAACATCCCAGAGAACACCTTCAGGGACCTATGTGACTCTCTTCCTGCACGTCTCGCAGCAGTCCGCTCTGCGAAAGGTGGTTATTCTGGTTTTTGACAGATGGTCACATTAATGTGACTGGACTGTGTATAACCCAAAAAATGATTTACCATATTATGCTAATTTTAGTAACAATTTTAGTAAGTATTATTAAAGAATTTCATAGAGTAATGTGAAGAAGTTTTCGAAGAAGTATGAAATACTCAAGTTACTAAAATAATTCAAAGTTGATGCGATTTATAATAAATTTATTTAGATAGCTTAGACAAGATTGTAACCCATGCATGAGTGAGAACTTTAATGATTTTTATAGTTTGCAAACTAACTGAAATTATTAAAATGACAATTATAGTATTCTAAAATTCACTTTACAATGATTCTAACGAAACACATTTCGAGAACTTTCTTTCACGACTTGAGGATGAAATGACAATGGGCTAGAAAATCCATTGTGGGAGACTGGTCTAGTCGAACTAAACGAAAGACACTGGGAACTTGAAAAAACGTGACCATGAACATACTGTATATGAGAATTTAGCCGGACAGAATGCATTTGCGTGCAGAGTACGCAAATTGAGTAATAGTAAGTTAAAAAAAATATTGACTTAACAGGTTTTTTTTTTCATTTTCTTTTTCTTTTCTTCTTTTTCTTTCTCTTTTTTTCTGAGGGGGGGAGCTTTTAGTCTTAATAAAGCTGTAAATATATATATATATATATATATCAAAGTGCTATATGATGAAATTTTCATTGTTATAAAACCAGACTTGCAAAGGTGTCTCACAAGTAATTCAGCAAATAAAAGGTCAAAACATATTGCTTCATACAGGTTTATGCACTAAAATTTACTTTTCCTTCAGAAAAATAAAAAAATGGTATTAACACTTGATAAGAAATTGTCATAAATATCTGCAATGAAATCACGAGTGTATTTATTTGACTGCAACCTTGCTACGATAGTTTTATTGTAGCTTATTTAGAGCATCTTAATTAAAATTTTCCTTTTTAGGTATTGAAACTTCGTTTGTTGCCACATTTCAAAAGTTGTTTGAAGAAGAATTAATTTGCCTATACAAGGCCGTTCTTTTTAAAACTGGGGTATCCAGTCATCTTCAGTGCTGTCAAGATTCATTGTAAATGGTGTATGTATCCGATCTAATGAAACAAAGTAAAACCAGTTCATTAAATTGCATATAATTATTTCATCACATTAACTAATGAGTATCGTATCTTTTTTTAAATTTTACAATAGTAATTAAAGTAATAGAATAGTAATTTTATTTTACAATAGTAAAATACTATTTGTGGTTCAGTATTAAAATTACAGAAATTGCATTCTTTACATCTGAAAAATTTCCTTCAAATATTTCCATGAGCATATATTCAAAATATTTCATTTACTCCACTTTTCGTTTTTCTTTCTCAGAAGCGGAAACAGCATAATACGTATAAAACCGTCTACTTGAATTAACATCTTAACACTACATTTACAATTTTGCATAGTTTATGATTTTGTGGGAAACTTCTTAAGATATTACATCACATCTTGAACTGAAAGTTAGAAATAAAGATAAGTTATATTACACCATCCTGCACACGTTTCACTGCCATCATTAAAATAGAAATCTATTAATTAATTTATTGATTACTACAAATTCTTCTTCAGTTTATTCCTAAACTATAATTCATAATTTCATCGCTTTAAATTTTTCACTCAAAAAAGTTTTATAGAACACGCTGTAAAACATTATTTTTTATCAAAATGCTGCTAAGCTTTATAGATTTATTTTCTTAATCGAAATATGTCTCAGTACTTTAACGGTAATAATCCCAATATTTTGTTGCCAGCTGTTAAAAGCCATCCAAAATTTTTCAACTGAAAGTTTTCCACCAATTTTGCGCCTACTCAAATTTAAAGCTTTTCAAAGCCAAAATATGAATAAAAGCAAAATAATAATGAATAAACTGAACTTTATTAAAAACCTGATATTTTTTTAAAATTTCGTTTCTCATACTCTTTATTTTACATAAAAAATGCTGATGTGTATACCGCATGACTTCCTTGTACGTAATATTAAATTATACGCAGTTTTTCCTGCATTTCATTTCAACTTATTGAATTGAATTAAATCTACTTCATCGATAGCGCATAAACCACAACAGAATAAACGCACTCTTTAAAATTCACTATATTTATTTACCATAGTGACACTCTGGAGCTAGGTTCACTTAACAGCGTTACATCTCATTAATTTTATAACTCAGAACGCACAAAAATTATATCATCTGAAGAATTATCTAACCGTTGCCACATGCTGTATTCAAATACTATAACAAGTCTAAAACAATGTATAAAAGAAATTAAACAACTAAAAAAAGGAACAATTTTTCACAGATGATTCAACGCCACTTACCTACTCCCAAACATTCTCAGACAGACTAGCACAACATTTGCTGCTAATACGAAACACAATACATAAAAACTCAAAATATTTTCATTAAAAATTGAAAGATATAGAAAAACGTAAAACACCAAGTACAATTAAAACATTTAAAAAAACAATTTTTACGATTAAAATTACAGTTTCTACCCAAAAACAAGCAATTCGGCTAGCAGGCAAGAAGGCAGATTTTTCGGTGCACAAAACTAAAAGTTTCCTTTTGGTCCCACTCAGCAAAAAGACACTTAAGGTACAGAAAGAAATAATTCATTATTCTGCTAAGTTTCAAATGTAAAAAACAAATGTGGCTGCTATGGTAAAAAAATTAGGCTTAGCCGCCCTTAAACAACTTTTAAATTCTTGATAATTCTACAAATATTGCATGCAGATTAACTAAGGGCATACAAATCTTAACCAGAAGATAAGAACAACATAATTCAATAATTTTTAAGCAAAAAATGCACAATTTACCAACATATAAGTATAAAACAACTCAGCTCACTGAGCCGAATAATAGAGTGATATATATATATATATATATGTATATGCGTTTGGTGGCCGATTGCAACCAAAAGGGAGTTGCACAACTGCATATTATAGCAGTCCTATATACCGGAATTTTTTGTGATTACAATAAGGAAGTAAAAATACAACAGATATGAAAAAAACAAAATATTAAGCAAATATGTTTTACCGAGAACTATTCTTCGAAGGCAAAGTATGTATTTCATTTTACTACTATCAGAAGCCTTTCGTAAACAGTTTTTGAGTGAAAAAAACAGTAACTTCGCCTATTAAATTTAATTGAAAGAATAGTAGCAGCAAGCATACAGAATTATTTTTCAAGATTTTAAAAAAAGTCCTGAACACATAAAATTGTAAGTTTTCAGCTGTTATGAAAGACAGCTGAAACAAATATAAAACAATTTTGTATACATGTAATCACTGTGCAGAGTTGCAACCATGTTTATATACCTTATTACCATCTACAGTACTGATTATTTATTATTTTATTAGATGAATTACTGGTCAGAAGCTCAGTCAGTTTACCTTTGAGACCAATCCTAACATGGAAAATCGAATGGATAAATATCCGATATTTTATTTAAGATGAAATAGACATTTTTCGAACTTTAATAAATATTTTGAATGTTTTATATATACATATATTTGAGTTTGAAAATGAGAGTGCAGGAGATATGTCTTCTAAAGTAAGTATCCCGTTCAGTTTAATTGTGTTCTTTGTGAGAAACTTTAATTTTAAAGATTATTTGCTATTTATTTTGTTTAACAGGATTCCTTTGGCTTAAATGGACTATTTTCTGTATTTTGATTGAGTTATTAATTGTGACTTATGATCTGGATCTAGCAAATAATTTAGCGCTTACTTGGAAGTAAGCTAAACACTCTCTCTTAATTTAGTTGTTTATAATTGACGGTAGATTGGTTTTTTTCCCTTGATAAGTCGATTAATCTGCGAACAATGACAATAGCTACATTTTCAATACTTAAAATTTTTACTTTTGATTTTGTTATTTTTGCGATTAAAGATTTTTTTGTTTTTAAAGCAAAAGAAGTTTAAAAAATACTAATTAAAATTCTGACTAAAAAATGATTTTCATTCATGGTTTTAAATTGAATTTCTGTTCTTTGGAAACAGTATATGGAAAGTTCTCTTATTATAAATTATTGTGAATTATTGGTTTATATATATATATTAAACGCTATAAGCGTGTAAACTACTTGCTACTACTTGTTAGAAGCGATAAACGTAATAAGTATAAAACATACGTTCAAGTAATAACTCATAGTAACAACTCAAGTAAGTTCCGCAGTAACAAAACATAACGAAATACTGCGTATTTTTCGTCATCTTTTAGAAACTTGTAGAGACATTAGGATTTTTTTTTGAAGCAAGAGAGATGAAAAATAAGCAACGCCTTCGCCGGGAATCGAACCACGGACCTCTGAAATACCGGCTCAGTGTGCTGACCATTACACCACGAAGGCACGCTAAGAATGTGGGAGATATACCTTATATACTCCCCTTTTTAAAGGGCGACTAGGGTTTTAGGGGACCTAGTCGCCAAATCCTGGGTGTGGAGAGTCATCATCCACAACCCTTTTAGTTCGGGCGCCAGTGTAGAGACATTAGGATTTTTTTTTTGAAGCAAGAGAGATGAAAAATAAGCAACGCCTTCGCCGGGAATCGAACCACGGACCTCTGAAATACCGGCTCAGTGTGCTGACCATTACACCACGAAGGCACGCTAAGAATGTGGGAGATATACCTTATAAACTATGTTAGGTGATAACATGATATACTTAAACAAAATATCCAGATGTAAAAACCTTATTTTGTACTGTAAGGTTTATCCTAAGTTTATTAGCAGTTATTTTAAGTTTTGTATCTTTCCTGTCTTATTCTAATTTCAGCTTACAATTTCCTGCCAGAATGTAATTTCAGAAACGCAGTAAATGCAAATGAGAAAGAGTACTATTTAAGTCGATACTTCACCGTCTTCGAGAGAGAGAGTCTGATTCCCAGACTAGCGCGCGATTGCCTTTGGCTACTTTCTCTCTTAGTTACTACACTGGGCCATACCTTAGGCCCTTGCTTGTCTTCGCCGATTAAATTAATATTTAGGAGCCAACTATTTAGATTTCTGATAGCTTCGGCTATACCTTTCAGATAGCTTAGTTAAGCTAGTTTAGTTTAATTTAAATTCATTATTATTTAAGTTCAAGCCCGAGTGAAGGCTTTGTGTAAAGTTCCAAGTAGGAACTGATCGTAAATATTCTGAAAAATAAAGAGTTGTGAAGCCTTCTTAGGTCTTACACGTCTTACATGTTCTTACACGTTTACAGGTCTTACACGTTTTGTTCACACACTTAAGCGATTATTCGCTTGTTAGTGTTCGTGGGATTCTAAGTTAGAACTTTAGAATTAAATAAGTAAAACCCCATAGTACTAATAAATTATTTTTATTTTAAGAAACTTTCTTTTCCCTTCTGATTTCAGTTTCCTGCTAGGATGCAAATTTAAATGACGCATATGCAAATTTTCAATGAGTACGGAAATAGTATTTAAGTATCAGAATTGAAGAGTTCGCAATAGAAGAGTTAGTTACGAGTAGAGCGGGTTACGCCGAAAACGAGTTATGCCGCGGATTTGCAAGTATCTCTGTAGCTGAATATTTGTGCTACCCACTTTAGATTATATTGCTATTTTAGACTGCTGTGTGCAGCCGATAAAGCGGATTTAGATTGAAGTAATAACCAGTCATGTAGTTAAAATTTAATTCATTCTGATTATACATACTATTTTGTGTTTAAGATACTTTACCACAAGTGGAGGTTAGTTGTAAGCACCGAATGTGTGCGTGTTTAGTTAAAATAAAGAAGGTTTTTATAACCTTCATCGGTACTCATCTGTTTCTCAAAACAAAGCGAGAATTCGCTATCTTGTCTTCTACATTTTATGCTACCATAAAGTGTAAGACTCTGCACAGTATTTTCCCTGATTGCATCAAAAAGTGAATCGGAAGTATAACTTTCAACAGCATTTCAGCTACATACATTTTTTTTAATTAGAATTTAGATGTGGCCGAACAGTGTCACTGTGTCTCATTACTCACTTGGCAAGTACTCGTATTCTTGCCATGTACTATGCACGTTTGATTATTACAGAATTAAGTGTATGTTTAATGTTATAAGTTTCGAATCAATCACTTCTTCTAGATATCCCTTATAGTAATCGCTATGAATATTGCTACATCCCCCCACGAATGCTTTAATTGTCAAAATTAAAATGATTGCTCTTATGTTAAGAAAAGGAACAAAATACTATACCTTACTCTGCCTGTATATCTCTCCTTGAATCCACTATTCTGATAAAACTTTTCCGGCATAGTGTTTTGTCTTCGATAGCAAACGCTTATCTAATTCTACAATGCAGTTATGTCTCCCAGTCTTTCGTTACTTCAAAATTTCTCAAAATTTTAATATTCCTCATGTAATTGTCCTAACCAGCTGCAGTATTTCTTACTAATATCCAACTGTTCTTACTACCACCACGCAGACATAGGATTCTATTACCAGCTGTAAAGGAACTGAGCACTGTAGTGTTCGAAACTAATGGCAGGACAGATACCTACAGATATTTACCTCACATTTCTACTTTGCTACTCATTATTTATCTTGAAATGTATGTCGGATTCATCCGACAGCAGTGAATTGGAGGACAGTATTTTTGTTCTAGCATAATGACGTATTTTCCCAATTCGTATCGCTTTTTCGAAACCCTCTGAATGAAATGTTTCCAAATTTTTTGATTCGAGAATAATGAGACAATTGCTCAGCTCCTCTTTCCTGGCAACCAAGAAACGGTTATCGAAACGGATAACACATTCCTGGATTTCATCGAAGAATCTGTATACTGGCATTCTTAATTTTGTGGCGAATTCAGCTATGCGGAGATCATGCAGGGACACCATACGCATACTTTAGATTCCTAAAGAATGCTTTGAACTTATCTGATAATTATGTTTATTTGGATTTCTAGGCAGTACTTTGCACCTTTCTGATAACTATGTTGGTTATGCTGTTATCTAATGTATATACTAAGATATTTACGGGGAATATGGACGTTGTGATCGTTATGGACGTTACTGGGAATATGGACACCCTGTAACTAATTTTGTTGAGTTATTCACCTTCAAATAAGCAGACTTTAAATTTGCCATATTTTTATTAACCAATGTATCTAATATAATATATAACAATATATTTATTAATAAAAATTATTAACCCTACATTAATTGGCATCATTTTCTAAATTCACAAACTTATAGCAACAATAATTAATACAAGAAATGAAAGGAACACTGCGCAAGATTTATTTGTAGATGTTCTAGCTGATATTTTCTAATTATTCTAAATGCATCATGTAATCAAATTTTTGCCAAACATTTTCCAGCAATCCTTTCACATTGGCTCGAGAACAAATACTGCAAAAAATACAATATATTTAATGGGATCCTTAGGCTACTTAGCTAAAAAAATTTTTATTCGTGGAGAATAACTACCTCTAAGATATTCCTGAAAAGCATTTGTGGCACTCAAGTTATTGGGTCCATTGTAACTAAATCAATGTCGAAGAAAACCTTTTATGTAAACATGATATTCTGGATCAATATTTTAAAGACACTGTTAACCTCAATGATATATTTTTCATAATTAAATTTATGCCAATAAATAGGTACAAAATCATAATAATCTAAAATTGGGTCAAAAGTTTGGAACAATCATCTGTCTTAATTTATATTTCCACTTCATAGATTGAATAAATTTTAGCTTATGATTTTATTTTTCTCTGCTTATTTCAAATTTTGATTTAAGTATGGGAAAGAGGCTATGGAACGTGATAATTTGTTAAGACGCAGTTAAAGTTTGCTGAAAAGTTAGGAAGTTCGGAAGAGAGACAAAAACGAGACTTTTAGAAGCATACATTTGGTACATAGGACGTTAAAAACTTGTCAAAGCTTCTCAGATAGCTTCATTTAGTAATAAAATGCGTAATTAAAAACATAAGACTTCTAACTTTTTCAAGATAGTTACAATATATTTTTTTGATTAGCTAACTATGTGACGACCTGACTATATAAAATTTTCAGAATGTTTTTAAAAGCAATATCGTTGTGTAACGAATTATTTCAAAAAATCATCTAGATGTTAAATTGACATTAAATTAACTAAAATGGATTAAAAAATTAGTTAAATGTTCTTTCAATTTAATTGACTGAAAGAACGTTAGCTAATTTTTCTACGTCTTGTTATAAATACTGACAGTATTACGTGCTCACTAAAATTCTCCTGCTTTCATTTCTAATTTAGAATAATATTGAATCTAATGGAGGCAAATTAGTCAGGATTCTTTACTAAAATGTCAAGCCGATCAATCAGCCATTGATAGTTACCTTTCTTCCCTACGAACTTTTATTTCTTATATAAAGCACATCATCTTGCTTTTTTCTGTGAGGGCATGGTATTTGTATATGGAGGTATTTATAGAAAAGAACAGTTAAAAAATAATTGTTAAATGAAATCCTAATTAAAATTTTAGTAGAATTTCGAAAGTAGTATCTCTCTAAGACCTTTTGTAAATTAGCATTATTCTTTTTATTTTAGGGGATGGACTAGAGAACTGCGAAAAGCATAAGTAGGAATAAATGAAAATGAAGTCACATGAAATGAATATTCAAAATTTATTACCATCAAATAAAAAGTAATTGTGTGGAGGAACTTATTATTCCATACTTTTAGTTAATGCGGAAACATATACTTAGGTGAAGTTTAAATTTTATTGTGCTCTGCGATCGTTTTATCTCTTTTTGTTTTTTATTTATTTTCACTTCCGTTTTGAAAAACCAAATAACTTCTTGCAAACGGAAATCACGATTCTGTTCCCGGAATGTTTTTTTTCTTTCTTTGATACGAAATACCTGAATTTTGGGTGGATAGATATAAGTATGTTTCATAAGAATAGTTTAATATGATTTCTTTAAAACCAGTTGTGCACAACTGGTTTAAAACCAGTTGTGTGTTGTCTTCAACAACAGATATACTATCCTACCTAAAGAACTGTTAATCTCAAGAGAGCTTGCGAATCGTATGACAGTTTTGTTACACCAAGATTTCATATACTCTCTCCCTTTGTTCTTTTGTAAAGTTTTCCAAGAAGGTGTCTCTTTGGACAATGAGTTCCAGTTGCACACAGCAAATTAAACGGCGCATAGCTTCCAGAGAAATACGCCATTACAATGTTCTGTCTTAATGACAATCATTATCGATAGTTTGATCTAAACCTTTTTGTCATTGTTATGTTAGGCGTGACTCTTCCTGATTTGTTAAGCAGATTTAAAACACGACCTATAATTATGGCAGGTACCTCCTTGTTTGGGAAGCGGAAGCTCTTAATTTCGCTTACCTTTGTTCTCTTTACATATAATCATAACAAATCAGTTACAGTAATTAACCATATTATTGGAAGACCAGACTATGGTCAGGACTGTTATTATATTTATTAAAATCCTGATCGTGCTCTACATTTCTGTTTTCATTGGAGTGTCACTATTGTGACTTAACTCTGATCAGAAATATTTAAATTTCATTGAAGAGAACACGTGTTCGAATCTTTAGCAATATCCTTTATATTTTCGAAATGCTGAAATTTAGGTTTAGTCTAATTTGGTTTTGTACGGCCTACTTGTTTGTACTTGTTTTATGCCAGTTTTAAATAAGACATTTCCATACCAAAACAGTACATAAAACACTTTCACTTTCTTAAAACTGCCACCCAGATGGTATAGTGGTTAGTGAAGCCGACTATCCTACCGACGCGCCCAGTTTCGAATCCCGGAAAATGCATGGCTGTAATTGTCCGTCCCTTCATAGGAGGCAACGGCGGCCGCCCATCAGGTGCCTCCTCAATAAAATGGCCACCACTTACGGCCTTAGGAGTGACCAATATCGAAAAATAACAAAATAGTGCCTGCCGTTCGAAAAACAAAAACTTATACTTTTAGTTGCTTTTAAACTTATTAAAAATAGATTCTTTCTCCTTAAAATGCACAGTGCCATGTTCTGAAGGTTAAGCTTTTGTTGTCAGGTAAAAACGAGGGAGAAACGAGGGTAAAAACGAGGCATTTCTTTACCTGTGGAAAAAAACACTGATGATTAAACAAACCTAAGAAAGACTATATCTTAAAAATTATTTGACAAAATTCACTAAAATTCACTAGATCAGATCAAATTTTCATGAAGATTATTATTATTATTTGTGCATTCTATTATTGATGCTAATTTAAAGGAATTTACATAAATTTTAAAGTTAAAATGTAAAATGTTTATTGTTTAAAAATCTTGTTAACTTTCCCTTGGCATTATAATGCACTAGCACTCGCTTCTAATCTTGGTGATTTATTTCAATGATTTGAAATGTAGTTAATTTTTCATACCGAAAAGAAGGCGATCAAAAAATATATCGTGCCTGTGTCAACTTCTTGTTTTTCATAGCTGTTTATAATACGCACACATAGGCTAAGCAACAGAAGAATATTACCACTATGCTATAGCTTAAGCTTTAGGTCCAGACAAATTCTGCTTATTCATAGTGTCTGTTTTACAAGAAAGGCATTAGCTATCACTCAGTGTGCCTATTGTGCTGAGATGTTCGACCCTGCGTCCAGTCGTACCCTGTGTTCAGTCTGAAATTAGCCACAGCCTCTTTACGTCATCTGCGATTGAACTCATTCCAATGATTCCTGGTATTGTCTCACAGATATTTACACACAGATCACAGATATTTACACACAGATCACAGTTTTCCGAAAGAAATCCAATCTAATCTCGGAACGTCTTTCCTAAGTGCACTTACTCATAGTTACTCATAGTTTGGTTCGCCACCCCCAATCAAATCCGATCGAACGTTTCCACAGAACAATCAAACGGCTCTTACGAGCTCTATGTCTGGAGGCTGGAACGGATTGGAAAAAACACCTTCCCTCAGCGTCGTTTGCCTTAAGAACTGTAACCAATGAAAGCACTGGGTTTCACCTGCCGAATTAGTGCATGGTACTAATTTAAGGACACACGAAACCTTATTATTTGAGCACTGGACGGAGAAGCAGAGAGAAGAAAATCCAGTAACTGAATATGTTTTCGAATTGATCAATAAATTAAAACGGTGTCAGGAGATTGCAGTTCAAAGAATGGAAGAACTGCAAATTAAACGTAAGATATGGTATGACAAAAACGCCGTAAAGCGTAAATTCAAAAAAGGGGATTTAGTATTGGTTTTCGCTACATCGAACCAAGTAAGCTGGCAGCCCAGTGATTGGAGCCGGGAGTTATCGAAAACAAAACATCGGACACAAATTACATTGTAAAAATGTCTGAAAAGAAGTCTCATATTTATCATGTAAATATGTTTTGTCTGAAAGTAAGAATGAAGAAGGCGCGGATCAAGAGGTCGATTTTCCGTATGTGGATACAAATCCTAATATTTACGATTTTGAAGAGATCATCCAATCTAGCAGCTTAAAAGACCGGTTGGAACCTCGCCATGTAGATCAGCTGCGAGATTTACTAAAGAGATTTTCTAAGAATTTCTCAAAAGAGCCCGGAATAACAGAATTAGTAGTGTGTGATATTGAACTAATAAGTGACAAATCAGTTATCTAGACCCTATAAAGCATTTCAAAAGCAAACGGAAATTTTGAAAACTGAGATTCAGAGGATGCTAGCTTTACACATAATCGAGGTGCAAATGATTCTGGGGGAGCGCCCGGGAAAGACCCGGGGCCGTGCATAGATTACCGGTGCCTAAATGAAGTAATGCGCACCGAGTTTTTCCCCCTGCTAAACATAGAGAAAAGAGTGGAACTTGTTTCGTCTGCCAGGTATATAACAATTCTAGATTTGGCAAAGAGATATTGGCAAATTCCTCTGAGTCCAAGGGCCCAAAGATTGGCCGCTTTCGTCACAACATTTGGAACATTTAGACCACTGCATATACCATTTGGGTTGAAAAACACTCCCTACTTTTTCAGTAAGTTGATGGCTGAGTTATCAAAAGGATGTGAAGGCTTTGCTGTCTCGTATTTGGACGATGTTTCTATTTTTTTCTAATACTTGGGAAGATCATATGAGGCATTTAAATTGGTTTTGGAAAAAATAACTGAGGCAAATTTGACGAACAAGCCTTCAAAATGTCGTTTTGCTGAAAACCATATAATGTATCTGGGGCACATCGTAGGGCAGGGAATCAGACGGCCGGGTGAGGAAAAGGTTAAAGCAGTAGCTGATTATCCCACCCCGAAAACAAAAACTTAGATAAAGGCGTTTTTAGGTTTCTCAGGTTATTTATTACAGCAGGTATATTCCCATGTTTTGAGTTATAGCTTCTCCACTCACGAATGCTTTAAAAGGAAAAGCAAAGAAGGGGGAGATTCTTTAAACAAAGGAATGCCAAGACGCATTTAATTAGTTGAAGGAAAAATTAACGAAGGAACCTGTGCTACATGCACTAGACTTTACTAGAGAGTTTCTCTTGCAAACCTATGCTTTCGATTTAGGGATGGGCGTAGTATTAACGCAAATGGATGAGAACAATGCCGAATACCCCACCTTGTACTTAAGGAAGAAGTTTTCAGTGACGGAAGCTAAGTACAGTACAACTTAAAAAGAATGCGCATGCATAGAATATGCTGCAAAAAAAATTGCATTATTATTTGGACGGTCAAAAATTTACTGTAATGACTGACCACAATTCCTTAGTTTGGTTAAAAACAAATGCAGGCTCTAATCTCAGGCTAATGCGGTGGGCCTTTAGTCTTGCAGCCGTATAATTTTCAAGTTATTCATCAAGCTGGGAAGAACCATAAAAATGCTAGCAGTATAAGCAAGTCTGCAATTAAAAAAAAAACTTCAGCTTTAATTTGTATTTATCTTGTATTCTTTTGTAAAATTAATGTATTTTGTTTGTGTCACTGGCCTTGATCTGATATCATGGTACTTCTATGTGAATTTGTTTTTCTTATATGTGTGTGTAACTAACTCTTTATCCCAACCAAATATACTTAAACATTTTGATGAGCAAAATGTTTCTTCGAAGGGGGATGGAGCTGTAAGAACACTTGGTAAACCCCTCTGAAACTAAACCCCTTCAAAGAAGGGACAGAGAACCCTTTTCTCGCCTCGGCCGGAAGAGGGGAACGGACTTGCCCTCTGGTCGCAGGTGGGAGTAAATATAGAGATTGGTATGTGGAAGAGAAGAGAACGGACGCCGAATTTTTTTTGTAATAAAAATCCGCTGTTTGCGCGCTCTACTGTAGCGAAAATGTTTCATTTTTTCTAAAATCTAATAAGTACATAGTTGTATAGTAAATATTTAACCTAGAACAGGCGTTGTTTATTTAAAGAAGATACGACTATGGTACAACCACTTACACTGTGAAAATATATACTAGGAATGCGATAATTCTTTACGATTT